>JAQFXP010004160.1:0-11161 GCA_034693685.1 Belba bartosi
TCGAATATTGTTAAATCAAATATCCTTAAGTCGAATATTGCTAAGTCGAATATTGTTAAGTCGAATATTGTTAAGTCAAATATCCTTAAGTCGAATATTGTTAAATCAAATATTCTTAAGTCGAATATTGCTAAGTCGAATATTGTTAAGTCGAATATCATTAAGTCGAATATTGCTAAGTCAAATATCCTTAAGTCGAATATTGCTAAGTGGAATATTGTTAAGTCGAATATTGTTAAGTCGAATATTGTTAAGTCAAATATCCTTAAATCGAATATTGCTAAGTCGAATATTGTTAGATCGAATATCATTAAGTCGAATATTGCTAAGTCAAATATCCTTAAGTCGAATATTGCTAAGTCGAATATCATTAAGTCGAATATTGCTAAGTCAAATATCCTTAAGTCGAATATTGCTAAGTCGAATATTGTTAAGTCGAATATTATTAAGTCAAATATTGCTAAGTCGAATATTGCTAATTCAAATATTGTTAAGTCGAATAATGTTAAGTCGAATATTGTTAAGTCGAATATCATTAAGTCGAATATTGTTAAGTCGAATATTGTTAATGATAATATTTGACTTAACAATATTCGACTTAACTATATTCGATTTAAGAATATTCGACTTAGCAATATTCGACTTAACAATATTCAACTTAACAATATTCGACTTAAGGATATTCAACTTAAGGATATTCGACTTAACAATATTCGACTTAAGGATATTTGATGTAACAATATTTGACTTAACAATATTCGAATTAGCAATATTCCACTTAAGGATATTTGACTTAACAATATTCGACTTAACAATATTTGACTTAGCAATATTCGACTTAAGGATATTCGATTTAAGGATATTCGATATAACAATATTCGACTTAACAATATTTGACTTAGCAATATTCGACTTAAAGATATTCGACTTAAGGATATTCAATATAACAATATTCGACTTAACAATATTCAACTTAACAATATTCGACTTAAGGATATTAAACTTAAGGATATTCGACTTAACAATATTCGACTTAAGGATATTTGATGTAACAATATTTGACTTAACAATATTCGAATTAGCAATATTCCACTTAAGGATATTTGACTTAACAATATTCGACTTAAGAATATTCGACTTAACAATATTCGACTTAAGAATTGTCGAATTAGTAATTAAAAATAAGTTTTTAATTAATTTATAGTAAAATTAAAATATTTTTATACATTAGTCTTCAAATGTAAAAACACCCCTTATTTTTCTCTCAGTTTCATAGAAAACTGATGTAAAGGTATTTCGAGATTAAATTTCGAGACCATGTCGTTGCCATAGTAATGACTCATGACTCATTACACAAACAAAACACAACAAACTTATGAAAACTTTTGCATTAGTTGTAAGGCAATGGATGTCAAACCTTTCAAAATATCCGAATTTTATTAATTTCTTATTTAATTAATTATTTTCTAAATTAAAATTTATTAAATGTGTTTTGCTTTGGAAAAAATAAATTAATATTTAAACAAATTTTAAAATATAATTAGTAAAAACGACTAAAAATACTTCCCTAAACATAATAAGAATTGCAATGATTAAAATTTTTGCAGTGACCAATAAACGCCCGCAAGTTGTAATCAATTGTTATATTTTATATCATTGATATCTACCACTTACAGTAAAACCTTTATAATTTTACAGTTTTGGTACCAAAAAATTATCAATGTAAAATTAAGAGTATGAAAATAGAAAGCTATTTTAAATTATTATTTTTTAATAAATATTTATTTATATTTATGCATTTCTCTTTTTAACAATTGTTCATAAATTGTGTTTTTTATCGTTTTTTCTAATTTTATTTTCACAAAATATAATTTAAAATATTTACCAATAATTGTAAAATATGTGAAAATAAAGAAACAAAACACGTTTTGATCAAATGTGTGTGAAAGTGAAAATAAATAATTGTGAAATTAGCTATATAATTTAGCATAAGTCTCAAGATGGGGTTGTAATTATATGTGAAATTTAGCAGTTTGATATTAGAACGATTTTACTGTATTCACTAAAAATTTTATAAAAATAAAATGATTAAAAATAACTGATATTTTAGTAATTAGAAAAATATATAGCTTTGTTTGTGCACAAAGAATTTTTTTTTTGATAATTAGCTATTTGTAATTTATATTTTTATTGTAATTTTATCTAAATTATAAAATTTTAGGTTTTATCACTAAATGTTTATCTATTGTCAAACTAATGTAATTATATTAATTTTTATCTAAGATCTATTGTTTTAACATTAACCACTAACTATTAATAAAATTATGTTTGTGTTAATTTTTTTTATCTAATTTTTTTCGACAACTCTTTTTGCTAATGAATAGACAAAATTTTAAACAAACAATTGAGCTTAAGTTTTATATATTTTTTAATAATTCAGGTAAATTAGATAAGTGCTATTAAAATATAGTTATTTATAAATTATGAATCATAATATATAGTATCATATAAATTGTAGATATAATATGCTAATGTAGCTGTAATTTTAGAAATTTATTTATATTAATATTGTTTAAACTAACAAGTGAGATATGATAGCTGTCTAGAAATAATCGGTTCTTACATATTTATATATTAATGCATATTTGATTGCCTTTGTAAGCAGCAATCGTTTTGTTTGTATTAATTCTGACTGATTTTATTTGTTAGTTTTATATGAGTTTTAAAGAAAACAGATTTTTTTAAACTGCAAAAAATATTATTATTCTTATAAAATATTTTAACTTTTTAAATTAATTTTTGATTTAAAAATTTTAATATTGTGAAAATAATTATATTAAACTTTTAGCTACATTAATTTTTGCTAAACTAATTTTAACAATGAGTTGGTTAACAAAAATTCAAAATATATTAATTTGTGAACAAATTTCAAATGAGTTTATTTGTGGTATATGTCGGACAGTATTCGTAAACCCAGTCTTCACCGCCTGTTGTCGACAAACCTATTGTTCCGATTGTATTAATCAATGGCTTATCCAATACAACAGCTGTCCTTACGATAAAAACAATTACGTTAATTTAATTCCTTGTCCAACAATAATTTACAAATTATTAACTAGTTTGAAAATCAATTGTAGTTTTAAATCAAATGGATGTAAAGATATAATACATTTAAATGAATTATCAAAACATATTAATGACTGTAATTACAATCCGAACAAAAAGTGCGAAAATTGTGGTTTTAGTAAAAATTTGACTAAAATTCACAATTGTATCGAAAATTTAAAATTAATTAATGAAAGCGTTGTTGAAGAGAACAGACAATTAAAAATTGAAAACTTGGAGCTTAAACAAAAAAATGACCTAGGTAATTTATTTAAAGAATTTATTTATAAAACATATATTTGAAAGTTAACTATTTTAAATTTTAGTTCAATAAATTAAACGTGCTATTCATAAACTATTAAAAAATATTTTTAATAAAAATTTTATAGATTTAGATTAAAATTATTTGAACACAGAGTCAAAGCTGGAACCGATGAGTGCAATGCGACCACAACTGAACGGACAGTATCCGAACCACAGACACAATGACACTAATCATACAAATGAAGCGCTAATGAGTGGCACTTATACGCCAATAAATGGAGACTTATTATTGCGGACATCAACACAGGATTTACTAAATTTTCCAGTTTTACCTACACTTCAATCGACGAACATAAATGAGCCAATACTGGTAGTCAACAATAATGGGCAAAATTACCCGCCAATCAGCAAACAGTTAAAACCAATATACCAGAGCTCTAGCACTAATACCACAAATAATAAGAATTCAAATGAAGAAAATAATAGCAAAAAAATGATTGCTATCTCTGCCAGTCCTACAAATTCTACCGAAATTATTGCTAATAATGTTACCTCAAATAGCAATCAAATATTTCCATTTAGTAAAACTTGTACTAACACTACTCATATTAACACTAAGAGTAAGATGTCTTCTCATTCAAGTTCTATGTCGACAACAACCCCAAAGTCGTTGTCTATTACACCCGAAATAAAGAATAATATAGTGGTTTTGGGTATATATTTATAACAATCTAAACTGCTTATTTAAAATATTATGTTCTTATTTTATTTAGATAAAAAATATCAACATAATTTGAGCCAACTTTCAGAAGACAACATGGATCCAATTTCAAAATTATACCAATTAATACCAGGATTAACAAAAGAAAATTGGATTTGCACAGAAAATTATGATGCTATGACTAACAATATTTTATTTGAGGTTGAAGTTGAAATTGCCCAAATTAATCAATGTATTATTGGAAATGGACCAAGCAAAAAATTAGCAAAATTAAATGCCGCATCTAATGCTTTGCTAAAACTTTTTAATATTTCAACAAGTCAAGTAAATATTTCAGGTAAAACAAAATTATTATTGAAAAATTTATTTCAAATTAATGTTGCTTGAGATTTTGAAATATTCATTTTAAAATATCTTAGTATTAAATTTTTAAATTAGTATTTAAATTTTTATATAAATATTTTTTCTTATATTAAAAAAATTATTGTAACGCAGATTCAAAACCGGTATTGTTGAACCAAATGCGGCCACAACTAAACGGTCAGTATCCGGACCACAGACACAACACTAATGATACAAATGAAGTGTTATTTAGTGGCACTTATACGCCAATAAGTGGCGATTCATTAGTGCGGACATCAACGCAGGCTTTACACAATTTTCCAGTTTTATCCACATTTCAATTCACGACCAAAAACGAGCCTAAAATAAAAGTCGACACAATTCCGCCACTAATTAAACTGTTACCCCAAACAGACCTGAATTCGATCATTGGTAGTACAACGGATAAGAATTTAAATAAAATAAATAATAGCAAACAAACTATTGTAAACTCTGCCAATCTTACAAACTTACCCGAAATTAATGCGAAGAATATTACATCAATTAGTAGTCAAATACAGCCAAATAGTAGCCCTAATACTACGACTACAACCAATGATTCTAAGAGTGGTTTGTTTTCCAATTCTAGTTTTTTGTCTATATCTGAATTGTGTAATAAAGTAGTTTTGGGTAAACATTAAAATATATACTTGTCTTAAATTTTAAAAATTAATATTTTATTTAGATAAACATTTAAGCAAAAATTCGGTAGAAAACAGTAATCCGATTACAAATTTATACCAATTAATACCAGCATTAAAAAAGGAAAATTGGACTTGCATAGAAAATTATGATGCTATGACCAACATCATATCATTTGAGGCAAAAGTTGAAATTCCCAAAACTAATCAATTTTTTTTTGGAAATGGATCAAGCAAAGCGATAGCTAAATCAAATGCTGCATCTAATGCTTTGCTTAAACTTACTAATGTTTTGCCAAATCAACCAAATACTTTTCAAAATTGCATTGATGTTGAAAACAAAACATTTCTTTTAAATAACGTAAGTTTGAATTTTATCAAAAAATTTATATTAAAATAACTTGAACTATTTAAGGTTTTTATTTTTTTTTAGAAATCTATTAAAAATATGAGTTATTTTGTTGCGAAGAAATATATTGAACTATTTGGCGAAATTAGTGACCAATCAAAATGTGGCGTAATTTCAGCCATACTATTAGCTGATGTAAACAAAAACAATTATTTTGATATTATTTGTTTAACAAGTGGTACTAAATGTATTAAAAAAGAGAACTTATTAAATACTGGCAAGGTATTAATTGACAGTCACGCGGAAGTGTTAGCCAGACGCGCTTTTATTTATTACATATATCAACAAGTTGAGAAATTTATTGATAATAATTATAATGGTATAAATTTTAACAAGTTTAATTAATTTCAATCTATTTAAATTTATTTTTCAATTATCTCTAGATTATCCCGAAAATCTACTTACTATTCGATCAGGTCCAACTGGTTTTAAATTAAAAGAAAATATAAAATTTTATTTATTTATTAGTACTGCTCCGTGTGGTGACGCACGAGTATTTCCAATAGATGGAGATGTAAATATTATAAATTTTAAAAATAATATAACTTTGATGGGCATAACAGATACCTAGCAAACTTTTTCAAGTGATTTACCTCACATAATATATGTTAGGATAACGTCATATAAAAACCATCCAGATTAATTATAACAATTTAATAGCAAAAGGAATTGGTAAAAACATTTAAAAAATGATTTAATAAAATAATCAAATATTATTATTTCAAAATAATTTTACATTTTAACTTTTCAATGAGTTGCACTACATATAATTAGTGCAATTATATTATTATTGTATGTCTACAATAAAAACTACAGCAAAAAACTAATAACTATTTTTGAACTTTTAGTGTTCAAGACTTATTGAATTTTAGTGCTATTTAAGTTTAAATATCAACTTTCTTGATCTATTCGCAAATTTTATAAATAGTACAGCGTATTATCAATCTGTGCAAGCTCAAAACACATTTAATGTTTTAATTTTAAACCTGAGATAGGATAGAAATAGATCATTTGAATATTGCTGATTATAGGTAAACAAGACACAATATATGTGAATACACTTAAACAAGTTAGGTTTTGAATTCAAAAATTACGCTTTAAATTTTAACATTGATAATTGAAGTTGCCCATTATTGATAATTTACATTATAAATTTTGATTTAATTACTGTAAATAGAACAAAGACCCACATCCAGAACGTAACAACCGTGGACAATTAAGGGCAAAAATTGAAAACGGCATGGGTGGTGTGCTAGTTGGAGACATGACTATTAAATTAGAAGAAATTATTGATGGAAATGAAAGAATAAAAATCATGTCTTGCTCCGATAAGATTGCTCTTTGGAATGTAGTTGGCATGCAGGTTTATATTTATTTTAATTAATAAAGTATAAAAATAATTTTTAAATTAATTTATAAATGATTAATTAATATATATAATATCTTTTAATAGGGAGCATTGCTAAGTCATATAATTGATCCAGTTTATTTGGAAGCAGTAGTACTTGGATCAGATTTTAACTATGAACATTTAGTTCGAGCACTACATGGTAGAATTGAGTCAAAGGCAATAATTTTGCCTGCTACATTTAAGCAAAATAAATGTTATGTTGGGCGAAGTAAATTAAAAGACGAAATTTTGCAGGTAATTTTTAAAGATTATTTACCATATATTTAATTTCGATTAAATAATTTTCAGAATAATAAATCACAAAATAATTCTATAAATTGGATAAAAGGCGACAAAAAACCCGAAATTGTTTCGAACATAAGCGGACTTATTATGAATGAAAATTCAGTCTCACGTTTGGCAAAGCGTTCGTTATTTGAAAAGTTTTGCAAATTAATAGTTAAGAAAAAACTACCAATTTTTTCATATAAAAAAGATCATTGGAATTATAAAAGTTTGAAACTTGCTTCAGTCAATTATCAAACAGCTAAATCAAAATGTTTAGAAACGGTTCAATTATTAAATTTAGGCAAGTGGATTAAAATGGTTGATAAAGTAGATGAGTTTGAATTTGACAAAGATTAATTATTTGTTTTGTTTATATAAATTATTTATATGTTTTAGCAATGCAATTTGTGTACACAAATTTATATTTACGTTACATTACATAAAATAAACTAGTAAGAAATTTTAAAAATCAAATATGTGTTTTTTAATTTATCACAATTAGGTGAATTAAAAATCAATTTATATATTAATTTAAATATTTACTACTTTTCAAAAAAATTAATATATAATATTTTATTTTAAAATGTTTTATTATTTTAAATTTAATATTAATAATAAACAGTCGTTAAATTTAAAATGAAGAATCTAAATGTTTATTAGTATATTGTGTACAGTCTATCCCGGATATAGTGAACAGCTCGGTTCCGTAAAATTTGTTTACTAAAAGTAGAATTCACTATAAACAATCAAAATTCTATACATAATTAAAGTTGGTTCTCAGAAAATAATTCACTATAAGCGGGTATTCACAATAAACGGATTCACACTAAGCGGGATAAACTGTTTAACTAACATTAATAATGTAACAATTATGTTTTAATTTTATTTATTAGTAATAAACAGGTTATGAATCTAGATTCTAGAATCAACTATAGAGTATATAATATATAACTAACTTTGATAATATATTTTGGGATTTTCAATAAAAAACAAAATAAATGAAATTTGTAAACATAATATTTACTTTAGTGCATAGTTTGTGTTTATTTCAATTAAAAAAGACTATGTCAAAAGATAGCAAAATAGTAATAAATTTAATAAATCCGCTTACCTAGTTATCATTGCAATTTAACATCAACTGTTCAATTGTTATGCCAATGTTTGTTTACAAAAAATAATTTATTTAAATTTTTTAAAAACTATTCAAACAATAATAAAAATAAACTATTTGTTAAATAAAGTTTTGTATTTATTTAATTTTGATTTTAAACTTACTTGTTTCTATATTAATTTTGTTTAATAACTAATTTTAAAAAATTTAATATTTATATAAAACATAAAATAAATATAGACACATGTAAGTTTAAAATCAAAATTAAATATAAAGATTAAAAAATGTTTAAATAAAAACTTATTTTTAAACAAATTTAGAATAAATATTTAAACTATGAAACTTAAATTGCATTAAAATCTCGGTAAACAAATTTATTAAATTAATTATTTACTTAATATAACTAACTCATTGACCGATATAAGAATTTTTTTAATCATGCCCGAACGCTTCTCCCTGCACAACCGGGGGTTTCAACCCAGTCAGGGATCGTCACTTCACCGTAAGGTATGGTGACGAGGATAATGTCACAGTTTTAAGAGCACACACCTGAACGCTCCGTATACGTAGTTTGTGGCTATACCGGTCGTACAATACCAATTAACGGCGCTTGGTAAGCAGCCCGTGGTCGTCTTGCCCCACCCAAGCCCTATTTAACTTATTAAAAGAAAAATTAGCTCGAACGGGGTTTGAACCCACTATCTGTTTGTTACGTCATACATAACTGCATTCAGACGCACTAGACCACTGCGCCAGCCTGCCAGGATATAAGAATTGGCTATTTAAAATATGAAATTAATTCTTTAAATTAAAACAAAAAAAAATTAAACTAAGTCCCGTCTCATAACCAAAGATATAAGCAGGGATCGAGAAGGGGGGATTAGGCAAAATACCCCCTGATTTTGAATATTGTCATTTATCTCTAGCATTTGGTACGCGAAAATGTAACCATCTCGTCTTTTTGCAGGCCGCCAAAAGCGGCCGGCAAATTTATCGAATTTTTTGCCGAAAATTAGGAGATTTTCCCTAAATTGGTGCTAAATCCGGTTTAAATCCAGTTAATTTAACTAAATTCAGGTTAAATCCATTTAAATTCGACAAATTTTTATCATAAATATATAGATTTTTTGAGCGTTTTTGGAAAAATTCCCTCCCTGATCTCCTCCCTTGGTTTTTGGCCAAAATTTTGAGAAAAATCCCTCCCATGATTTTATTCCTGGATCAGCCGACTTTCTCGATCCCTGGATAAAAGCAAGTAAAACATATTTTTGTTTATGCAAATACTTTATCAAAAATCAAGATATCTAACATTTTTGTAACTTTATAGTCAAAATTATTACATTTAAAAATTAATTAATGAAAAACAATAACGGAAAAAATTGTTAAATGTACGTTGCTTTGAAAGCTTATTGGACTTTGCCGTCAAACTTTGACTCCTAGAGTCAATTATTACTTACGTTTTCTTTACTAAGTATATAGTCACGAGTTAAACATTCAGAACATAAAATTCATAATAGAAAACAATCGCAAATAATGTTACAATTAATTGAGGATAGGATTTGCTTATATAAACAAACGAACACACGATGTATGAGAATCAGATGATCAAGACAAAAGCAACGTATTAATTTTTAAAATAAAACCTTTGATTATTAAGAAATAGAGTAAAATAAAATTAACAATGTTTTTGTTTTTTATTTTTAATTGATTAATTATCGTAGTTTATTTATTTGCAAATCTCATTCAGAAAATATTTGTAGTAAAAATTGTACACAAATTATAATAATAATCTTAGCATTTTTAATTTGAGTTTGACTGCATAGCTATTGGAGGTCTATTTTAATAAAAGTCGACTAAGCTACATAAGTTGTATTTTTATGTCAAATTTTATCTATTCATACCAACTTGTTACACCTTTAAATGTGTTATAAAAACTAACTTGTTATTAAAATAAAATTAAACTCAGTTTCAATTTAATTTAATTTTTTTTAAACATGTTGATTTGCAATATGATTTATTGTTTTTATATAAAAATTAATTGAATTGAAACATGTCATATTTTATTTTAAAATCTCATTATTAATTTTAAACTTATTAAAATATACATTAGAAATCTTAAGAAGTTTAATGATTAGATTTTTAGGTTTTTAATTAGCTTTTTGGATAATCATACAAATTTCACTAAACACACAAAATATGCGAATTAACTAAATTAATTAGTTAATCAGATGAACAAGGCAAAAACAACGATTCCATTTTTTTTATAGAAACTTTTTAAAAAGCGACTCTGTGTATTTATAATGTATACTCTATTTAACGTACTTTATGTAGTTACCAAAACTCCTCCTTTTTGTCAAGATTTGATTTCTTGGCAACAGTTATTAAAACTTCATTTCCTTTGAATGCATTTTCGGGTCGAAAGTGTTTTTGCAGTCAATTATTGATTGGATTTGAGTTTGTCTTAAGTGTCGATCAATTGATTAGAATTACATTTTGAAGACATAATGCAATCAAAAGTAAATATTAAACAAATTAATGCATTAATGGTTGGATTAATCTATTATTTATTTAATTATATATAAATAAAAAATGTCCCATATATAAATGCAAAATTTTTAACTAGCTCGCGCTCGCTTTACCGAACTTTGTGGTAATTGAATTTATGTTCGAATAAGAATATAGATATTCCTTAAGACATTTGTAGCCACAGATTAGTTGATAATTATCTGAGATGAAAATAATAGACACCGATAGACAAGTCACTCTAAAAATAATTTTGCAAATTTATGTAAAATATTGAAAATTTCGATAAAACCTCAATTCTTAATCACATTAAAAAAATGTCTTAAAA
>JAQFXP010004161.1:0-11158 GCA_034693685.1 Belba bartosi
TACGTATACGGAGCGTTCAGGTGTGTGCTCTTAAAACTGTGACACTATCCTCGTCACCATACCTTACGGTGAAGTGATGATTCTTGGCCTCACTACAGGTTGTGCAGGATGAAAGGTTTCGGCCAATGAGTAGTAGTAGTAGTCTCCAAACATATTTAAAAAATTTTTTAAACAATAAATAAAATTAAAAAAAATATACATATTACAGTTTTACGTTAATTTGCCTAAAATATGTTTTTTAATATAATTATTTTAAATTATAATTAAATTTTATATTTAGATAATTTTTTCAATAATTTTTATTAAAAAACATAATTAATAAAAATTACCAATTATTTTAAATTATCTATTTATTTTAAATAAAAAATATTAAAAATTTCTTATAATTTCTAAACCCAAATTATTATAAATTTTTTATATTTTTAATTTAAAGCGCATATCAAATGGTTTATATTAGATTTATTAAAATATAAACATTGTATTGAATAATATTAAATTATAGATTATTATTGTTTATTAGTTATTATATTTTAAAAAACATATTTGTAACAAGTAATATAAAACAATATATTAAAAAAATTTAATATATTAAACATAATTTTTGCAAGTCTTCGCAAAAATTAATATAAAAATTTAAATATAAATTAATTTATTTTTATTTTGTTACTAAAAATAATTTTTTTTATCAAATTTAAAACACTGTAGCAAAAATTTTCATATTTGGATTTGTTATTAGAAAAAACTTACTATTCATATAAAATAGAAAAATACCCAATCCTCCAAATGTTAATCGTAATTTAATATACAATTTCAATCACAGTTTTTGTGCAAATAACACAGGAATTGACTCATAAATAAGAGATGTTTAGATAATAAATATCAAATTAGCCAAAAGTTAATAAATATTAAAAATATATTAACAAATAATAATTAATTCACAAATAGAATAATTTAATAATCTAGTGAAAACAATAAAAGATATTTAAATTAATGTAAAAGTTTTTTTCCGAATGTAAAATAATTGTCCAAAAATAGAGCTAACATTATTAAACAAATTAAAAATAATTGTGCATTTTTATTTCAAGATTATAAAATAATTTAGAATCACATTTATATCATAATAAATAGCCGATTAAACCCAAGGTTCGAAACATAACTGTAAGACCTGTAAATAAACATAAATTGACAAAAATAAATTTTATTTTAAGAAACGATTAATCGAACACAAGATAGAATAAAACTTTTTTATTGCCGATCGCAGAGCATTGCTATAAAAAATATATAATAAATTAAAATTACTCAAAGAATTTTAAAAGTGTCGACAATTATTTTGATCCGAAAGTTTATAAATCGTTAATAATTAGAAAATTTGACAAGACTTAAATTCTTAATAGTAAAAAAGATATACAATTGAAACGTTTTAGAATCACATAATAACAAAAATATTTGAATTTAACTATTGTTTTTGAACTTAATTTTTTACATTAACTTATTTGAAATTTACTGTATAATTTACTGTATAGGTAACAAGTGTTTGTAACGGTAAGTCTTATCTTCTATTGAATATTTTTTAAAAAATTTTTTTATTGTACAAAATATATAATTAAAATGTTTTTACAGTTTTATAAAAAACACTTATTTTGTAATTTTGTTTTCATAAAACACATGTATAACCATTATATATTCCAAAATATAAAACATTGATAAAATTGAAAATCAAGCACATTTTCTTAAAAATCTTTTGTCAAAAATTAATTATTGTGTACATGGTTACCGTTATAACTCTTGTCAGAAGCATTAATTATTTATAAATCTTTACAAAAAAATTTAAGCTAATTATTGTTTAAAATATAAATGTTTATTTTTTTAATGGAAAACAAAATAGAAAAACATAAATTTTTAATATAAAAAAATTTTCATTTAATAAAATAAATTTTAAAAGTTTAATTACTTTCTTCAATCTAAAATATTTATAAATTTTACAAATGTTAAAACATATTATAAATAATAAATATAATTATCTTTCCAAATAATAAATTTTATAGTTTAAAAAATAAATAAAATTTAGTAAAATATTCAAATTACAGTTTTACGTTATATTGTCAAATAAATGAAAAAATATCTAATTTATTAAAAACAATAAAAATAAATTTAAAAATAATGTTTTTAATTTAATTATTTTAAATTGTAATTAAAAATTATGTTTAGATTTCTTTTTTCAATAATTATTATTTTAAAAAATTATTTAATGAAAATTATATATTATTTTATATTATCTATTGCAATTAAATTAAAAATAATTAATATACAAAATATTGAAAAATAATTCATTCGTATATCAAAGGTTTGTCTTAAAAAAATATATAAATTTATTAAAAAAATAAAAAATTATTGTCATTTGTTTTCTCAAAATTAAGAAATAATTTAAAAATACATAGCCGATTAAACCCAAGGTCCAAAATGAAATTGATAGAAAACAAAATAGGAAAACGTTTTTTTAAATATAAAATTTAATATTTTATAAAATAAAATAAAATTTAAAATTTTTATTAAAATGTTCAAAAATATATATACTAATAAAAAAAATATTATAAAAATTGATAAAATAAAATTTGGCGTCATCTTGTCTCCAAACATATATTTAAATTTTTAAACAATAAACAAAATTTATTAAAATATTAATTTTACAGTTTTATGTTAATTTGTCCAATAAATGAAAAAATTTCTAATTTATTAAAAACAATGTTTGTAAATAAATTAAACAATTAACAAATCATAAAAATAGTAAACAATTTTTAACCAAAAACTAATTGACAATCTATAAACATTTTGACATTTATAATAAAATGTAACTAATTGTGTCAATGTCAATTTATATATAAAAAGTTTCTGAAATAGTATTAAAAATAAATTTAACTTACAATAAATTTAATATAATTTAATTTGATCTTACTTAAAGTTTATATAAATCTGAATATAAACAAAATAAATATAAATATTTTTAGCATTCGATCAACAACAAAACGCACAATTATATGTGTCTTGAAGCACATCCATATATTTTAAAATTTAAGTAAATGTTGTATTTTAAAAGTACTCACGCATTTATTACTTTAATATAATAATCAAAAATATAATAAATAGAATTACTTGAAAATATTAAAATCAAACTATAGTATTTTGTTACAACGCTCAAAATATTTAAATAAAAAATGGTTAATTGTGATTTTAAATATATCTTTTACAGAGTTTTGTTATTAGAAAAAAATAGATTTAATATTTTATTCAAGTTATAATTAATAAACATAAAATACCATAGTATTTTCTACCAAAATAAGTATAAAGTTTAAACAGTAAATTAAAATTTTACTGTTTATAATATACTGCTTAACACTTATTTTATTTTAATATCCATTTAATATGTTTAAAGCATACTTTTATGTTATAATTACTTCCATTCCAATGAGAATGTAAACCCGGGTTTGAAATAAATTTTTGCTAAAAATAATTATATTATACATTTTTACAAATTTATATACGCTGGGGCATAAATTACGGCAAAAAATTTACTTTTAATTTAGCCATTATTTAGGTTAACCTGTACTGACCTGTCAATCAAATTTTTATTGACCTCAAATAATTTAACATACATTTAGCAATGTTATTTGACTGTTATTTAATTAAACAAGTTTTATTAAGAAATGATTTTATTTTAAATAAACAATCTATTAAAATTAATATTTTGTAATTATTTCTAAAAATATATATATTATAATTATATATATAAATAAGATGATAAATTTACAATTTAAAATTTAAAAACGTAGTTTAAAATTAAAATTAAATAAGTTTAAATAACTAAATGAATTAATAGTAATGCAAAATCGTAATAAGCACTGTTATGTATTTAAGTCGAAATTAAAATATCATTTCTAAATTTTAACTTCTATTATACTAATTATTCTGATATAGTTAAAATTAATTTGTAATTATAAACAAATAAAGATTAATCTAATAAATTATTTTGATTATTATTACAAAATTATTAGCTGTAGTTAGATAATTTGTAATAATAAACAATTAAATTGCATTGAAAAAACTTCAAACTATTTGAATTTATTTAAAATTTTTTGAATTAATTTGTTTTTAATTTATAACTGTAATAGATTTGTATATTAAAAATTACAATTTGTGCATATATATTTTTGCAAATTTAATCTGTACCAATGGTTTGTAATGATTTCAATCGTTGTTTTTATTATCTTTTTTACATAATTGAATTAAAACTTATAAAATATAATTAACTACTTAAATTGCTTTACCATGATAAAAACTTTAATTTTAAGTTATAATTTAATGTTATTAAATATTAAATTTACATTTTAAAATAATAATTTTTAGTAAATCAAACTAGCTTTATTTAAAATTAAATTTAAGCGTTTATTATACAGCCGTTTGCAAAATTATCTTTATAGGTTTTTGCCAATTTATTCATAGACGCTTGGTCAAATTATTTTAAAATCTATTTTGCAACTATGGAATGTTGGTACGCAGAAAATATAAAAATATTTTTTAAAAATATTTTAACCTGGTGTTATGTAACATGTCATATTCTACTCAGACAAATTGAGCATGATTGGAAAAATTTTAAAATATAGAAATTATTTATAGTAAAAAATAATTAGATACGTGTATTTTTATTTTTTTAAATTTTGACCTAAAACAATTTTGGCTAATACTAAAACTTTAAAAATGTAATACTTGCCATGCTTCTAAGTGTATCAACTTTGGTTGTTTTTGATCAAACAAAATTTTTTAATTTTTACTTTTAAATAATAATGTTAGTTATAATTTAGAAAATTTTAATATTATTTACCAGGAACATTTTAAAAATAAATTCAAATTTTTAATTGAAAAATTTCAATAAAATATAATTTACGTTATGTGTTGTGTAATTAGTGTTAATTATCATAGAAATAATTGTTTTTATTTTTAAAATGCAAATAAAACTTAATAAAATAATAACAGTTAATTAAATTATTACAGAATAAAGTACATAATATAATTGATTAAAATATTTATAATAATAATTATATAATAAAGATTTACAAACTGTAATTTAAATAAGACATATTAATTAATATATGCATTTAAATAAAAAAAATAATTTATGGGTAAAGTATTTTTGAACAATGTGTTTCTAACAGAAAAAATGAAATTTGCATTTAATTAAAATTAAAACTATCTCTAAATTTTGTTTATAATTTAGCAAGCAATTAGATTGCTTTACGTAATTTCGACGTTTATTCGGAATTTCTAATGTTTTTTATGCGTAAAATGCAATTGCAATTGAGACGATTTCAATATTAACTGTAAGAGCAACATGTATTATTGCACGAATTATGATTAAATTAAATGGTATTTTAATCACATTTAGTAATAACCAGTTTAATGCAATAAATTGCGCGAGAATTTATAATAATAATTAAATTTTTATTGACAAATATTATGGCATCAATAGTGTAATTAGTATTCAATTACTACTAATACTGGAAAGTTATTAAATTTTATTTTGCTATAATTAATTAATTATTGTGTAACGTATTTATAACAATATACTAATTTTATAGCAACCATATGTAACAAACATATATTTGGCAATTATTTTAATTTTTAATACATATATAGACGTTGCTTAAAATCTTGCAATAAAGCTTCTAGATATGTGCTTATGCTATATACTTTATTCATAAAATAAGTTACAATAAAATAATTGATAAATTAAGAATAATTGTTTATTTTCATAAATTTTCACAAATATTAACATAGGTAGCTACAAGATAAAATGTTTGTTAACCTTTATACCATTTGTTAAACATACAAAAACAATATATCTACAATATCAGTCTTACAGATATACTGTTTTTTATGTTTATTAAACAGTTAAAGTGTTAATCAACAGTTTTAAACTAAGAGATGCCACATCTAAATATCAATATTCTAATTGTAAATATTTATTTTAAATTTATGTTTTATTTGACATAAATTTTATGAATTAACATCTTAACTAAATATGCAGTAGTAAAACTTCACCCAGCTAGTACATTAATTTATTGTAAAAGCGGAAAATAAAAGTAATGATTTGCGTACTTAGACTTAAATAATAATATAATGTCATAAGATATTAAACATGTAACCAAAAATAGATTGGTAAAGCTGGTTTTTATATATATTAGAATAAAATAAAATTAAAATTTATTATTGTTTTAATTTTTTTCACATTTATAATTTATTGTTTTCAAATATAATAATTTCACAAATAAATTGGGTTTATTAAATAAACTAATTAAATTTTGCTTATAATCACGCGCATTTATGAAATATATTTTATTTAAGTAAGTAATTATTCATTTTATAATTTATGTTAAAATTAAATATTTTTTTTAAATAATCAGTTAAACATATTTAAAAATATAATTTGCCATGTTACCAATTCCATTAATATTTTTTTTGGATAAATTATATATTATATAATAAAATTTATTTTTAATTTTAGTTTGTGTAATTTAATTATTAGCAATTTAAAAAATACAATTTTATTTATATAATAATTAAGTTGTAAAAATAAAATTTTAAATGTTTTTTAAATAATAATTTTTTAATATAACTAAATCAGAATTTAATATGTAAATACAGCAAGAATTTTTCTGTTAAAATAATACTCAACAAATATTATACTAGAATAAATTATAAGTATAACAAAATATAATTATAAAAATTTAGAAAATAAGCTTATTTATGGCTATGTGTTGCCCAAAAATTAATTTAAAATTTAAATAATTAATTAAAATTAATAAAACATTTAATTTACAGTTTTTTTTAATTTATAAATTTATAAATATATATAATATATAAACTATTAAAAGTCGTTTTTTTACGTCAATTTTAATTATTTATTTATTTAACACCATATTTAAAAGAAAAATTAACAAAAAATGTTATGAATTTTTGGAATAAAATAAATATTTGTTATATATCTTATGTTAAGCTGAAAATATAACCATTTGATCACATATTTTAACTAATACCATTTAATACTTAATTGGATTTGCAAACTTGAAGTCAAATTAAGTTATGTATTTTATTTACCAATTAATACTTTTAAAATATTTTTAAAAATAACTAACTAGTAAGTACAAAATTTTACAAACTGTAGTGCTAAATCAAAACATAATAAATTAAATATATAAAAAAAACTTTTTGCATATTTAATTATTTATTAATTATTATTTTATAAATAAATATATAATTAATAAAATTATAATAACCATTTATTCGTTTTTTCAAAATAAAAATTGTCAATTTTAAAGTATAGCCACTTTACAGCAAACTCCCATTAAATAGTCTACCCGAATTTACCACATTGACAAATAATCTTAACTTACAACTTTATGGTTATCTTCTCCCGATGTAAACAAAAATCTGAACAAGCTATTTGCCAAAAACGGCGGTTTATCTTAACACAATTTTTTTGTTGGAACTAACCAAAAATAAATATAAAATTTATTATGTTAAATTTTAAAATATAAAAATTACAGTTTTATGTTTAATTAATTAAATTAATTATTAAAATAAAAATAATTGTGTTCAGATAAACCGACGTTTTTTAAAACTAACTTTATAATCTTTAATTTTTAATTTAACATTCTTTGCACATATAATTAAATTAACTTTAATGCCAATATAGAATTTCTTTACTGATCTATCTTAAAAATATTATTTTAAATATTGGCACGTTAATTTTTTAAAAACTAAAATGTGTTTTAAGTTAACTACTAAAAATTTTAAAATATTTAAATAAATAATTTATTGACTGCTAAAAATAATTGTGGATAGACATTTTTGTTTTTAAAAAATATTAGCAATTTACAATTTGTTACTGTTTCAAAATTTTAAAAACTAAAAAAATTATATTTAAAAATTTTATATAAAGTAAATATAACTAAAAATTAATTTTTATTTTAAATTATAAATAATTGTAATAAATAATAGTTATTTATTCTTATATTTATTTTAATTGAACTAAATAAAAACTGTCAATTTAAAATATTACTAATTTAATATATATTTTTAAACTATTAAAATTTATTAGTGGCGTAATCCCGAATGAGTTTTTACTATAACACAGAATTTTTTATTATTTTTAATGTTAATTTAAAATATTTTACATTAAATTATGTA
Organism: Belba bartosi; assembly: GCA_034693685.1. Lineage (NCBI taxonomy): Eukaryota > Metazoa > Arthropoda > Arachnida > Sarcoptiformes > Damaeidae > Belba > Belba bartosi. Next base: position 8,242 of record JAQFXP010004161.1, read on the forward strand.
AATAATTTTTAGGATAAAATTGAAAATAAAAAATTTAATTTTTTTTAATTTTTATATTTTTAACATTCGTTCTTTGTTAAAAAAAATTACTAATTATAAACATGCATAAAATAAATTATTTATTAAATACATTAAATATTTTATTTAAAAAATAGTTTTTAAAATTGTGATAAGAAATTACTTCATGTATTTAAATTAGAGAAACTCTAGATGTCTACTATTTACTAATTTTATTAATTAATTAATTTTTTTTATTTTAAATATTATAAAATATTAAATAAATAAAAAGTAAAATACATAAATATAAATTTTTTTCTCTAAATAATTTATTGAAATTTATTAATATTTTAAAGAATTTCAAATTTTAAAAATAATCAAAATTAAATAAAAAAAACATCAAACTTAATTGGAAAAAACATATTTAATTTTTTTTAAATTGTTTTTTATTTAGCATAAATTAATGAATGAATGAATTAATATTAAAATTAAATAAATTTTTAAAATGCAAATTGACGTATAATTTATAAACCTGGTTAACCACATTAAAAATGTATAAATTTTTAATTTGTTGCAATGTATTTAATATATGTTATTATTTATAAAAATATTTGTAATATTATTTATATTTTTAAGATAAAAATAATTTATTTTTAGCCTAAATACTGTACGATCCGTAGACAATTCAATTAAACTGCAACATGATAATGCAGTAGCAAAAAACTTCTATAATAATTAAAGTAATTTTTCAAACAACTTTTATCATAAATATTAAACAACTTTATAATTTTAAAACTAAGTATAAACTTGAAATATTTTATTAAATATTTATTTTTAAAATTTATTTTTAATTAAACAGCTATAAATATAAAGTTTAAATAATGATTTTGATAACAAAATTTTAAATTTATATTTATCATACAATTAAATAAAAATATTAATTTTTAAAAATTTATTTATTTAATTAATTTTTTAAAATAAGTATAGAATATCTGTAAATATAAAATAATTTTTTGTTTCAATTTAAAACAAAACAATTTCAAACAATTTTTAAAAATTATCAAATAAAATAAAAACAAAAATAAATAAAATATAATAATTATTAGAAAATTTTAACTTACTGGTATAATGATTTTCTTACCAATTAATAAAATTTTTAAATTCGACTATTAAATTTTTATATAAAATTTGAATTAACATTTATTCAATTATTAGTTTTATTTATAATTTATAATTTTATTTTTTAATAATTTAAAATTTAAACATATTTACTGCCTATAATCAAATATATCAACCAAATAAATATTTTTGTAATTTATCAATTTATCTTAAAAAATAAAATTTTTATATTATAATCGTAATTATTAAAAATAATTTATAATTTTTTTATAATTAATATTTAAAATTGTAAAATTTATTAAGTTAATTAGTTATAATAAACTGTAAATTTGTTGTTTTAATAATTTTTTTAAATTTTATTATTTTAAAATTGTTCAATGTAATTTAAAATTTTTTTAATTTTTTATAATAACAAATATCATATAACTAAAAACATTGATTAACTTTTCAAACAATTATATAAATTAAAATAATTTTAAAATGTTTAATGAATATCAAACCAATTAAGTAAGTACTAAACAAACAAAATTAACATAAATGTTAATTGTGCTTAGATTGTAATTCGAAAAACCAATAAAACTAGATGGCGACATTTTAAATTTTGTACTAAAAATATCTACTTTTCTGTAATGTCTTCAATATAAAATATCCGTATTGTTATCATAAGATGTTAAACAAGTAGCAAAATACTAACTTCAAAAATTTGAAAATTAACTCCAATGCTAATTAGAATAAATCAAAATTTTAATATGATTTTAATATGATTACTTTTATATTTTATAAGTTTTCAAATGTATTAATTTTTTAAATAAATAGGTTTTATTGAATAAACTTATTAAATTTTACTTATAATCACACGTATTTTTGGAATTATAAATTAATTATATAATTATTTATTCAGTGAATAATTTATAATAAAATTTAAAATATTTTGTAAATAATCATTTAAACATATTTAAAAATATAAATCTTTACGTTTATCCAAAATAGTAAAAAACATTCTCAAATTGTATAATATATAATAAAATTTATTTCATATTATAGTTTGTGAATTTAATTAATTGCATTGTAAAAACATAAATATTTATTTAATAATACAGTTTTATTATCTTACTATAACATTAAAAATAATTTATTAACCATTATTAATTTTCTTAATTCTTATTTGATACGCTTAACATGTAATGTGTTTAGGGTTCTATAACATATTAAAACTAAATTTTTTATAAATATTTGTGTTTTTACAATGCAATTAATTAAATTCACAAAATTCATAAAACAAACATATGGTTTTAAATTTAATTAAAAATTAATTACATTAAATGCGTAATAAAATATAATATATTTAAAATTTTGTCACTTTAAAATAAAATTTGCAATCCAATAAAATAAATTAAATTTAAAATTATATTATTTACTAATCAATTAATTTTATTCCGATTACAATGTAAGTGTGTACCCGAGTTTTAAAATTATATTTAAATAATAACAAAGTAAAAATAAAAATGTAAAATTTAAAAAAAAAATTTCCGAATGGGCAAAAATTAAGCCACAATAATTTATTTTATTTTAACTCTTAAATAGATTTTACTGTATTAACCTGTCAATCAAAATTTTAAAATGTAGTTTAAATAACTTTTTTTATACTTGAAAGTTACAGTATAAATAAATAATAATTAATCGCATTATTAAAGCTAATATATACATTTTATAATAGTTAATATATACAGCCGTCGCCAAAATTAACTGACCAGCCTAGACGCAATTTATTCAAATGTGCTTGGTCAAATTAAGTTAAAAA
>JAQFXP010004162.1:0-11153 GCA_034693685.1 Belba bartosi
TGAACAAACAGTTTGTACAAAATTTTGCATTTATAAAATTATTTAATAAAAATAATAATTTCACCATACATTTAAAAATTTAGCCATTTAAGCATGGTCAATCGAGAACTTGCAATCTGCAAATTACAATACAAAATATACAATACTAATGAATAAAATGCCAATTTGCAAAACAAGCGGTATTTGGTTTAAAAGAACATTTAAACAAAAAGACGTAATTTCTGAAAGTAATGTTGTCGGTATTGCACACATGGGTGACAACACGTGCTGTCCTTTTAATTTGTAATTTGTTTGGATTTAGTGTGAAATCTGTTTAACACTATTTGTTAATTAATTGAATTATAATAAATAAATCGAATGATTAGTTTATTTTGAATTATTGACTGAATTGTTGTTAAATATAGGATTTGAGCGAAAATGAAGGCAAAGCCGGTTTCGCATAAGTCGGACAACGTTTTCAAAGTAAGTGATGTTTTACTTGAATTTAATAATTATAATATAAAACCAAAATTGTTTGAAATCTAACGAACAGTTCTCGTCATTCAACGATCGGTTGTCTCGAATCAATGTTTCGGTTTTACATAATCTGAAACGAGGAGTGAATAGCGTTTCGAGCGATGAGTCGATCACTCACTTCGCCATCACTTTAGACAAATGGTCTGATTTGAACTGTAGTCAACATTTCGATCAATTAAGGCATTCGATCGGAAATCCAGTTTCAGTTCAAAGTCTTCCGCAAATAATCCATCGAAAGGACCAATTGATTGACATTTTGTTGGAAAATCTGAAACGAAAAGACAATTTGGCGCTGAATGTGGTCTTAGAGCTGATCGTATCGCTCGCGCGTGACCTCAACACTGATTTCTACCAATACTTTGAACCAATATTCGTATCTTTAACTGATTTACTCAACACATCTGATCCAGAATTGATTGAAAACATCTTCGTTTGTCTCACTTTTCTCTTCAAATATCTTCAAAAATATATTATAAAAGAATTTGAAATCAATTATAAATTATTTGAAACTTTATTGAAGTCGAAAAAGGATTACATCAGAAAATTTACGTCAGAATCGGTTTCATTCCTCATCAGAAAAGCTCAGAACAAGTGTTCGGTTTTGGATATAGTGTTGGAAAGTGTGGCCAAAAACCCGAAACTGGTGACAGGCGTCGGACAACTGCTCTTCGAATCAGTCAAAGGCCTTAACAATGCTTTTCATAGCTCTGCCCAAACACTCATCACTTCATTGTTTGACAAATATCTTGATATAGAAAACGATTATTTAGACCAAACTATTGGTCTTATGTTTGAATTATTAGTCGAATATATATCTAAACAAAATTCGGATTTAATTTGGAAAACGCTTTCGATTGACTCAAATTCAAAGGTAATTGCTTTGAAAAAAGTTATTTTACTTTTGGAATCAGTGATTGGTTATAGAAATTGTGAATTAGTCGAAAATCCATCGAAATTAGTACAATATTTGATGAAATATTTGGACAATAATAATGGTTTGGATGAAACGGACAAAAACAATATTCTGATTGCTTTGAAATATCTTTTATTTAACTGTTTTTCATATATACCCAATGAAGACATTCAACTAATTAACACAAAACTCTTCGCTTCTGATTGTCTGACAATTAAACAAATATTCAATTTTACGAAAAGTGTTTTTAATTGCTTTTCATTCGAGCGAAACATTTTGCCATCAGTTTTGATATTTTGTTCCAATTTATTAAAAACTAGTTCTTCAGATTCGGAACAATTTTCATCAATTATGATGTTTTTAACTGAACTAATACTAACCAAACGCCGGCGACCTATATATGGAATGGATATCAAAAACGTCTTGAAGTATGTCTTGAAGTTTGACGAAGAAATCGTTGAGATATTAGTCGATGTAATTGATAAGACAAATGACGTAAAGATGATTTGGTCGACATTTGTCTGTTTACCCAATTTTGTTCCCATAACTGATGAAACAGTATTGACTAAAACTATAGTCAAAACTGTTGTCGAATTGGAGTCAAGATTTTTGACTAATTATTCAAACAATGTTTGGTTCGGATATGTTGTCGTCGAAGCAATTGTTGCATTGGTTTTGTTGAAGAGCGGAAAACCTATCGACGAATTGACGGCACAATTCTTCGTTGACTTAATGAATGCCAATCCGTCGAACACTGAAATACTAGAAGCGTTCGATTTATATCTTTCCTATAATCAAGAATTTACTGAAAATAGCGTTGAATTGAATATTTTGGAACAGATTTATAGCCAAACACTTGAAAAGAATTTATCGTCTTTTTGTAGAATTAAAAGACTATTAACGCTTCATATATTGACACTATTTGATCCGCCATTGCCTCCATCTGAAGACATTAGTTTTACTAAAGAATCCGTTTTTGACACTTGTTTTAGCGCCGAATTAATTAGCGCTGATTTACGACAATATCGCGAAAAACTTAAATATCTTCAAAATCTGGACTTTTCTTTCGTCAAACACTCGATTCCATTGACCACTTCTGGTGGACTAAACTTCGATCAAATGCCGATTCACTACTTGTTTGGCGCTCTTTACGAAAATTTTTCACTTTTATGGCAACCAATCCATAAACTTATTGACGGTTTCGCTAAAGGAGTCGAACAGAAAAAACAGTTTTTCAGTGTATTATTCAATCATTTGAAAGAAACGACTCAACAAATCCATTCAAACAATGTATTCGATTTGGATTATTATCAAAAAGATATCGAAAATTATTTAAATATTGAGAGCTCTGAGAACCTATCGATTAAAAGACCCGATTTTGCAAACCATAGGCTATTGTTATTGAAGTCAATTAATCTGTTCGCCGAAACCGCCGAACAATCGAATCGAGAATTTGTTTCAATATTTTTTGATTTTATTAATAATGAAATGAGTTTTCATCTGATATTTGGCCAAAATTCCAGAGAAAATATAGAAATTGAAAACCAATTGAATGAGAATGTAATGGAAATCGACTTAAATGAAAACCAAAAAAATGACGATTTGAATGAAAATAAGCCGACAATTGGCCGAAAAATTCTTTGGAAAACTTTATTCTCATTTTTAAGTATTTTATCGAAATTTAAAAATCCAAAGGCTTTATATCGAGAGAAAGAACTTCTGGAGTTTTATCTAAATTTGTTGAGTTCTCCTGATCCCGAAGTCCAGAAAAATGCATTTATTTGTATTTCAAAGTATAATAACTCATATTTAAGCGAATTTAGTGATAATTTTTTGCGATTAATCGATGAAAAGACGTTTAAATCCGAAATCTATTCATTCATTTTGAATAATGAAAACGAAGAAAATGTGCTGAAGAGTGAACTGCGATCTAATGTAGTGCCGATTCTGATGCGAATACTTTACGGCAAAATGGTTTCAACCAATGGAACCAAAAGTCACGGCAAAAATAAGGCAGACTTTCGCCGATCAATAATTCTGAAAGTATTGTCTGTTTTCAATCAAAACGAATTGATATTGTTTTTAGATTTTGTTTTTGCGCCGATTATTGAATTCGTTCGAAATGATTACAAAACACTGAATCAAATGATTAAATCGAAAATAAATACAAAAGAATTTATTCCTTTGCGTCAATTGCAAGCATTGATCCGAACCTTACATTTTGTATTAAAACATTTTGGAAATAATTCGGATTTAATCACTTCATACATATATAAAGTTCTGGTCGTTGTCTCGACTTTAGTCACTCACCTATTGCTGTCCGAAAATCGGCGAACTATTAATGAACATTCGATTAGTCAACTCAAAGACATTCGATCCCAATGTTTCAAAGTCGCCAAAAGTTTTTTCGAATCAATCGACACATATAGCTATTCCAGTGTTGAAATTGACGCACTGTTCCAGAGCCTGATTTGGCCGATGTTGCCTAATCTGGACACCGAGAGTCTTAGCACTCCTTCTCCTCTGTTGACTCTTTTTGTGTGTTTGAGTCAAAACTCGCGTTATTTCAAAATGTTTGCTAAACCTCATCCGACAGACAAAGCTTTGACACCAATTAGTGTAATTATAAGGATTTATGAAAATCCAAAAGCTTTGATACCAGTTGTCAAGACTGTCACTGATATTATCGACAATTTATTAGTTTTAGATAATTTTAGTGATTCTGATCAACAGAATATACAACAGATAAGTGTAAGTCAAACGAATATATTGATGGATCATATGAATCAAGATTTAAGTCTTGGAACAGTTCTATTGCTTCCGTTTACTTCACAAATATTGAATAGAATTCGCATTAATTTTGAAAAGAATAAGAAAATCGATTTAAAACAAAAGAAGAAAAAGGATACGAATCCGGGTTTTAGTGCACAGGAACTGAATATTCTGTCGCGACTTAGCTCTTATGTGACGCAATCAGATGAAAGTCAAAAATTGATTTTACTTTTGATTCATTCAATTGATTTGAAGAAAAATGAAGAACAGAAAGAACTGCAAACAATCAAAGCATTGTCACAATTGGTTAAAAATATTGAATCAGATATTAATCACATTCTTAAGTGTTTGATACCATTGTTTGGAGTGATTTCTAATTGCAATTTGCGGACAGAACTCTGCAATACATTGAAATTGTTGGTCAGAAATCGAACGGATCTGCAATCGACGTCTCAACTCATTTCCGATGTAAACGCCTTTAATCCGAAATTTCCTGAAGAACCAGATTATCCAAAACGAATCGAAGCGTTTAAAGCTATTAATTCAAATATTGAGTTATTTTCAAACATTGAGTTTAATTATCAGTTTATTTCGACAATTCTTTACAATTGTATATATTTTATCCAATTTTGTGATGATATGGCTATTCGTGAGTCGGCTTCGCATACAATAAGAAATATATTGAAAAGATTGGATCAATTGGGAGACAATGAGTTGTTTAATAATTTAGTTATAAATTTGCTTTTGTATTCAACTATTTCTAAAGGACTTCGACATAAATCCGAAACAATTAGACATCAATTGATTGAATTATTGCTTTCATTAATCGAAATCTGTGGTCAAAGACATCCAGTTTTGCAACAGTTGTCACTTCTTTGCAACAAAGAAGACGAAGAAATAGATTTTTGGCTCAATATAAAGCACATTCAACTGCACCGAAGGAGCCGAGCCCTGACTCGATTGGCCAAAAATTACGATTTACTCAAAACCTTTTCGAACAGAATTTTTTCGGAATTTCTGATTCCTTTGACAACAAATTTCTTGAATGACATTCATTACACTAAACAGACATCACTTTTGAATGCCTCGATCGAAGCTATCGGTGCTTTTTCTAAACACATTCAATGGCCTAAATATTATTTTTTATTAAAATATTACGTCAATCAACTAATTGGACAAAAAGGTGATCAGAAAATCAATATAAGAATTGTTTCATCAATTTTGGACAACTTTTCGTTCACCAGTTCTTCGCATATGAATCGATTGATTGATATGGAAGTGGAGGAAGAAATGAGTGAAGAAGTTAGAGTTGAGCCGACAGTAAAGGATTTGGAACTAAATGGCAGTGAAGTCAAATCGAATGATACGATTTACGAATCAACTTTGAATCGATTGTTACCACTCCTTCACAAGTGTTTGCATCAAAAATCTCAAATAGACTTCTCTCACGACTCGATGAAAAGTGAGTTTCCAGAGGATGACGACATACAGAGAGTTCCGATAGCTTTGGCTATAATTAAATTATTAAAAGCAATGAACTCAAGTGAAGATGTCTTGAAATCGAATATTTCGAGTGTTTTTCTGCGTTTGTGTCAATTCCTGCAGTCGAGGGCCCAAAGCATTCGGGATTCGGCCCGAAATACATTCGTCAAAGTGATGCAGTGTTTGGGTCCCAAGTATTTCGTGTATGGCCTCAAACAAATGCGCGCAACCCTTACTAAGGGATACCAAAGACATGTCTTCGTATATACCACTCACGCGATTCTCTCTGAATTGAAGCCTCAGTTGAAATCCGGAGATCTCGACAATAGTCTGCATTGTTTGCTAGAAGTTTGCACTTTAGAGCTATTTGGGAATCTGTCCGAAGAGAAAGACATTTCACAAATCACTACTAAATTAAAAGAAGCCAAAAAGTCGAAGAGTTTCGATATTTTGCAAATAATCGCTGCATTTGTTTCGGAACAATGTTTGACTCAGCTATTGATGCCTTTGAAAACTACTTTATCGGAAGCACACAATCATAAAGTTGTGCGAAAAGTGTCTCAAAGTCTTAGCAAAGTCGGACAGGGATTGATTGCTAACTCATCTCTTAGTGAGAAAACATTTTTACTCTTTATTTATGGTTTGATTAATGATATGATTCCTGATATGCAAATGAAATCTAATGAAAGCAAAACTAAGAAAATAGTTAAATCGAATCCAATGAGAGTCGACTCGTTTCTCATATCGAAACCCATATACCAAAGATCGGAAAGAGTGACCAGAATTAGTGAGACCTCAAACGCGCACATTATCATTGAGTTTGGACTTAATTGCTTTTTAGCGCTAATTAAACAAAATCGGATTCAGGCTTCAAATGGCGAACATTTATCACTTATTGATCCCTTTATTGCAATATTTGAAAATATATTGGATTCGAAAGATCCGAAACTAACGACAATTTCGCTGCAATGCCTTTACTCGCTGTACACAAAGTTTGAAGATTTGCCGGCATTTGGCAGTCATTCCGATAATATAATGAAAACTATATTTGTATTACTTCACAAATACGCAAAGTTTGGAATCAACGACAGAGACGACGACAACGTTCAGATGGTTTTGCTTTGCTTTAAGACTTTGAGTTTGTTTCTCAAAAACAGAACTGATGTCACAATAAATGAGGAACAGATGACTGTCTTATTGTCGTATGTAGACCAGGACCTGCACAATGATTCGCGTCAATCGACTGTTTTTATTATTTTGAAATCAATTTTGAGTCGAAAACACAATTCAATTGCTTTGCATCGGATTATGAAAAAGATCGCAGAAATGGCCATCACTTCCCAAATCGATTACATCCGAAATAATTGCAGTTTATTGTCGGCTAAATATTTGACCGAATATTCTCAGGCAAACAGTTTGAAGAAAAGAATTAATTTTTTCATTCGTCATCTCGAGTATGAGGAGGTAACCGGTCGGGAGTCGGCTCTTAATGTCTTAAAACAAGTCATATTAGCCCTTAATTACGATTATTTGCATCAAAATATTTGCACATTTTTTGTTCCACTTTCGTCTCGATTGGTCAACGAGTCGTCCTCTGAGTGTAAGAAATTGGTCGCGAATTCAGTCGAAAAACTATTGAAACGAATTACTCAAACCGATAGAAATAAGTTATTCAACGATATGGTCGTCCCGTGGCTCGAGTCAAACGGAGTTCTCCAAAGACTCTTAGCCTCACATTTGTGCTCTTTGTTTATGACTGTCGAAGACAAAGATTTCTTAAAACGTTTACCTAATTGTCTGCCACTTCTGAAACAACAATTAGATCCGACCAGATATGAGAGTTCTGAGACTGTGGTGAGCACTTGGAGTGTGAAGAACACCGATAGTCTGGTATACCAACACTTGAATCTATTTATTAAACTAATGAAAGCCGACCCGCAGTTCATTAAGAATAGTCAGTTCATCGATGACGTGAACGCAATATTCGAGTATATCTTATCCTATCATCTATTGCATCCACATCTTTGGATTCGAGTTATTTCGACTCAAATTTTTGGTCAATTGTTTTCTTATTATTCAACCGAATGTTTGGCCAATTCAATGAACAATCCGTCAGAAAGTTATGAATTCCTTATTTCTGAAACTAAGGACAAATTGATACAAATGTCTTCTAAATTGTGTTTAATATTCCGCGATATCTATGACGCGGAAGTAATTTGTGACCAATTGATCAAAAACTTGGTTTATATTTCTCGAGTCTTTATTCAGGCATCGGTTGAAGAGACGAATGTTTCGACTTTCAAATGGATGACTAATAAATTGATATTTGAAGTGAAATATGAAGTGAAAAATAGCCCCAATTTAACCAAAAAACGCATTTCTGTCTTCAAATGGATGGCAGCCGTGGCCGTAGAGCTCGCGAACGAACGTTTGGAACAATATTTGCCGAACTTTTTGCCACTTCTTTGTAGAGCCGAAACACATTCGGTCGAACTCTCAACCAATGAAGACAACGAACTGGTAGTTCTCACTAAACAAGTTCTTCAACTTTTCAACAATATTATCGGAACCGAAAAATTCAGTGATTATTACACAAAAGCAAAAACTCAATTAACTCTCAAAAGGATTGAACGCAAGAAAAACAATGCGATTCAGGTCTGACTTAGCCTAACTTACCCTGACCAACTTGTGGGTCACTTTTGCTCACTTTTTAGTTTAATTTATTTAATAATTGAATTAATTTGTTTGTTTCAGTCGGTCAATGAAGTGGTCAGAAGTACTAAAAGAAAAATCGAAAAACACAACAAATCTAAACAATCGAAGAAAAGGAAAATTTCTAACTTTAAAAGAACTTAATTAACGAATTGATTGTAAGTTTTAAAATAATTTAAATATTGTTTGAAAATTAAAAATTATTTTATTCAAAACGAATTAATTATTTAATTAAAAAAATTAATGAATTAGTGTTTATACAATAAAAAGTTGGTTCAAAATTCATCACATTTTTCAGAATATATTGTAAATTACAAAAAGAATTTCAAATCAAATCAAATACATATTTATATAAATTGAACGAATATTTAAAATAATTGATGAAGTGGTCAACTGTTAACTTAAAAAATTTACTTTAGATTCGATTTAGTTGTTTAAGTTTGACATCAAATTGCGATTCTATTCGATTTGACTTGATAATAATTGTTGCTTTAATAATTAAAATACAATTCTTCTAATTATATGTTAAAATGAATGTTTTTTTTTCTAAAATAGTTTTAAATTAAAATTCTCATCAATTATAAAAATAATAAGTTTTTTGTGACCTCTTTCACACACTTTTACACTTTTCATAGTTAATCGATTTGGAGAAAAGTCAAAAGTTCTGTATTAATAGTGTACTCGACATGACATGACATGACATTAACCAAAACTGTCTCTAAGACTGACTGACTCATTGACCCACAAATAATCAATAGGCGAACAGAAGACCTCAGATTATCTAGAATTTAGTAACTTTTAGGAATGTTTTCTCTATCTCTTAAATAATTTCAAAACGTTTACTCAAAATAACATTACATTAAATCTGTGCTCAACTCTGAAATTCAAATCGATTATCAGTTTTTATATATAAATAATTTTCATACAAATAAAGCAATTAAAACAAAAAAAATATTAACAGTTTTTCTTTTATCAGAGATTTTCTCGGCTAATATTTATAATTAGAATTTATATAGAATTAAATTATCCAAAGTTTTCGTATCGAATAAATTGTGGTCTCTGTGCACACATGACAGCGGAAGTAAGTGTTGATTATGACGGCGTCTGACTAGCTCTGCACTTAACTCATATCTACACAAATAAATCATTATTTTACCATTTGATGCAACGAATGCACAACAAAACAATCATTGAATTCTTGGCCACTATTTTCGCAGTTTTTCTCTTCTTTTAAATCGAATCACTTTTCGATTCTTAGTTTTTTTCAATGAATTTATATAATATAATAAATAAAATAATTTAAGTTTTGCTTTAATTTTTATCAATTCAGTCTATCTTCAAATGGCGTACTATTCCTTTGAAATATATTTTATAACAATTATAGCATTAATTGATTATGTCTTTATTTCAAGAAATGCTCCGACTGATTGATTGATTGATTGATTGATTGATTCATTGATTCATTCATTTATTATATAGTTATATAATTATTTAACTCGAAATGACTGAATGAAGGCATTAGTTATTACGGTTTAAATTGGAATTTTTGATCCTTTAATTCATTTCAGTTGATTTGGAATATTAGCACAAATTCCCAAATTTAAAGATGAGCTGCAATTCAGTCATATCTCTTGAATAAAATCACTGCTAAATAATCACAATTTACTGATTCAGAAGTGTATGTCTTGAACATCAGCGGGACTTTCATTCTGTTGACAGTCATCGGAATCGATTACGTGATGTTTGATACCATAAACTTGTGCAGAGTTTGTGACTCTGGAATCGGCAAACTTTTGCGGATAGTTCTCGGAATTCGCGGCTTTTATTTCGGGTAAATGAGAGGCCATTATTCGCTCGATTTGGAGCTGACATTCGCGCAATAGATCCTGAAATTAATTGAAATTTTAATTATATATATAAGTTATAACTCCATTTGTTAGGATATAAATTAGTTCGAATAGCTATGCCGGCACAGGGACTGCACAGAGAGAAAGGGGTGTGAAGTCCATCACTACTATACGGCCAAACTCTGACAAACTTCCAGAAGCTTTGACTCTTTGCTAATTCCGTTTGTTATTGTTTGCAATCATTTTGTGTTTGTTTTGGATTTGAATTTAAGATAAATTGCCATTTATTTCAATGAAATGTTTTGCAAAAAAAAGTATTGAATTCTTGTAGTGTTTTGAGACATAGGGAGCAAACACTCCCGCGAGTTCTCAGAATCCAAGAGAGTTTCAGTTTCATAGAATAGTTCCACTGAACACATGCCTGTGCCTCTGCTGTGCCTACAGTCCATTACCGTTCCCATCTCAGTGATCCAAAATCAACAAAGAAAACCGAAAACATCTTTTATTCTGATTAGTCTTCTTTAAAGTTTTCCCTCTTATATGGGACCCAATTAAGAGTTTTGGAACGACTATAAAATTGCCTAAAATTTATCAAATAAAGTGAGTTTAGTATTGAAATAAAAACGTTTAGCGCTTTCATCGCATCTCATCATGTCTTCAGCCAATTGAAGGAATCCTAAGTTTAGGACCTCTTCAAACATAATGATTGGCCTTATATTGGTCTAAATATTATACCAATATTTCCTAAAAAATTTTGGGTTTTATTGTTAGACAAACTAATAGGAAATTTAACACTAGAATTATGGCCGAAAAAACACTCTAACTAATATTTAATAATTTTGCTTTAGGGGCACAATAGTGGTGAGTGAGAGAGAGAGAGAGAGAGCAGGAGAGAGAGAGAGAGAGAGAGA
>JAQFXP010004163.1:0-11150 GCA_034693685.1 Belba bartosi
TGTGTCCGGACAGGTAGGGAACTGCTGTAAGTTGTCTAACCTGTACTTAGGTCGCGGGTATATGCCGTGAATGCGTTTATTCTGTTCGACCTGAATATGTCGTTCCCGTCTCCGTTCCTCTCGCGCGCGCTTTGATCTCAACTTTTGTCTTCTAATCACTTCAGGTCTGAACAGATCAAGAGTTGGCTTCGAAATGAAATTCGAATCGAACTCCAACTCAACTATTCGGAACTCACAGGTGAGCGGTAAGTGTTGTAGATATCTGTTCCGTTTGCGCAGCTCTTCGGACATCGACTCCCATTCGGTTTCGATTATTCGGGCGCAGAGTTTGGTCGGACTCTTGTCTAGACTTCCGAATTCGTGTTTAAGAATCCGAACATTCAATGAATGCAAATATATTTGTTGTCCGTCTTCTGACTGATAGAAGTAATAGAAGTCTTCGTCCGAAGTAGTAGTCTCTTTGCCCTCACTATTCGGATTAGCGTTCGGATCGGGTTTGCGGCCATTGTCTGCACCGGAACTCTGTTGGCAGCGCTTCAAAAGGCTGTCTTCTCGTAGTCTAAGCGAATCCAAAGCGTTCTCAATAAAGCAGACTTCGGGAGTCTCTCTGTCGACAGCCATTTGAGTCATCAGTTGTTTTCGTTCGCGTTCTATGATTTCAGTCAACACCTGATTGGGTGAAGCGATCAGTAGTTTTTGATACGAACTCATGACTGGATCGCCGTTTAGTGGTTCGAACTTCTGGTGCAAACAGTTCTGATTGTTGTCGTAGAGCAGAACAGGACTTGAAATGGTTGAGCCCTTCCGGCGCTTCATAAGACAAAGTGTAATAAAGTCTTCGATTTTGTAATCGATTTTATTAACCGACGAAACAGTTCTCAAATCCTCGGATTGGATCCAATCGAAACAAATGGGACATTTGCGCCACTTCTGGTCACTCAGAGCCAAGTAGTGCAGAACACACGACCAGCAGAAGATGTGTCCGCAACGGGTCATCTTCGGAGCGACCGGACTGTCCAAACAAATCGGACAATAGGTCTCAGCCGTCAAACTATTAAACCGAATCTCTTCGACGGAATTCCAATCGACGGCATAATCCGGATCTGAGCTATGGATCGAATAGTCGTTCAGATCGTTGACAATGAACTGACAGTTCGCCTGAAGGAAGTGCTCCTTATTATAGCGATTGGCGCAGCGCTGGCCTCTCAGTTGACCTCTTTTGCCATCACTTCTGTATTGAACTCTTTGCGCATCGAATGTAAAGTTAAGCAAATGATTCAAATTGTGTTTCTTTTGTCCAAAAGTCTTCTTATTATCCAATTTGTCACTCAATTGGTTCAAGTGATCCGATCCGACATCACAGTCAAAGACGTTGGCCACAGAACCCGAACCCCGGGGTCGACCCCCTCTCGAGTGCGACGACTGTCTCGAGTTCTGTTGACCGGCACTCGAATGGCATTTAATTTGGTTTTTGTTGTCATTGCGTCGACGGCTTGAGTTGAATCGGTTTTGGCGACCACTGACCGACGGATCAGTCAGTGATTGGATCAAAGATTTCGATTGACTTGAGTTCGACTGAAGTGATGACGAATTGTTCGTTCGATCCATTCGACCAATTGGTGTGGCTTTGGATCAAATTATTATTATTATTACAATTATTATCTAATTGATGGCAATTACGAGCGAAGAGCTCTTCAAATGACAGCTTATATGACATTCTGTTTATTCTTCAATAAATAGATTCCATATCTTCTCAAAACAATTAAAACGTTTTTTAGATTTTTGTTTCAATTTATGATTTGATTAGTATTTAAGCGAAAGTTAACTCAAATATAAGCTTTGGTTTGTGTCGACCGGAAAGAAGAGTGAAATCACTTCTTCCCGTTTGGTATTAATTGCCAAATCTATTGCCAATTAATAGCAATTAATTGAAATCTAATTAATAATTAATTATTGTTTCGATTGTTTCTCTGTTTTTCTGCGATCTCTTCACTCAAACCCAAAATGGTTTCCAAACTCTCATCACATGATTCGATGTCTCACTCGTGACGTCATTCAGCGTTTGTTTACTATTTTTGAATTCAATGTTTTCATTGATTTTGACTCAAAACCAACTATTCGTTTGACAAATGTTTGCAAAACTCTTTAAAAACAATTTTTGTTTGTTTTTAATCACTTCTTAAAATTTTTATTCAATTATTTTTTATTTGATATCTCTTTGGGATTATGTCTAATAAAGAGAACTTTAATATCAGTAATAATACCTTTTATGGCGTATCGCTTCCATCCGATGTCACCGAAGATGTCAATCAACGCAAAGGTTTGACTCAATTATTGTTTCGATTCAATAGTTGAGTAATTCTGTAATTATTTGGTTTTAGCAGACATTGAGTTAGTGTTCGACAACAAGAAGGATGTGTTGGAAGTGGTGAAGAAGTTCAAAGGCTCGCGATTTAAGGCATTCAATGTCGTCGAAGACGCGATTCAGTTCTCAAAAGAAGTGATTAAAACCGAATCGATTGGTTCGGAAGCGCTTAAGAATGTGGAGAAGAGTTTGAGTCCATTCAATGGATTGCATTCGAGAGAACTGACGAAACTTCGGAAAGCGATTGAACGGAATGACAGACAGACTGTCGAACAACTCATTTGGTCGAACCCGAGGTTTCTGATCAGTAGTGGCGACACTCCGGTAGTGTTGATGGAAGGGCCGCGTTATAACGCCTGTCATATTGCGGCCAAAGAGGACAGACCGGAAATACTTAAATTACTTCTGAAAACCGTTTCCGACAAAAAATTTATGAAATTATTATTTCCGTTCGACTCAAACGATATAACCGAAAGTCGAATCGAATTTTTGTTGGATTTGTATTTAAATACTCCCGAAAAAGGGGTCAGTCTTTCACGTCTTTTACCTAATTTTTAATTTACTTTTAAATGTTTATAAAAAATGATTTATTAATTGATTTAGTTTTGTGAAACTCCTCTACACTTTGGCTGTAAATTTGGTTCAATCGGAACGGTATCTGTTTTGTTGTCGTTCCCTAAATGTGATTCTGAAAAACACAACAAATTCGGTCGAAAGCCATCGGAAGTGGTTTGCGAACGAAAAGGCGATAATAAAGTCAAAGCAGAAATATTAAAGTTATTCGAATCCCAACTCTATATACCATTAATTAGAGAAGACTTTAATCCTCGAATCGGCGAACCTTTCAAAGGATTGATACGAGACTCAAGAGTGAGTGGATTGGCCGGTCCTATGTCCCTGAAACAGGCCGACCAACTGTTTAATACATTGAAGAGTCCGCGAAAGTGTACGCCAACTGATAGAAGGATTCGGTTAACAGATTCACAAAAAGGTTTGGAAAGAATTGCCCGAAATCTGTGCAAAGATATGAACATTAATTGGACTGAATTTTGGCCTTTTCTGGACATTCAAATCGATTTGGCTTCAGATGAAGGCCTCAATCAATTAGAAAAACATTTGCGAAATATTTATTACGTTTGTATTTGCAATGATTTGTTATTTTTATTATTTTATAAATTTGATTACTATTTTAGAATTTGGACAGTTGTGCCTCAAAAGGCCAGTCATTCTTTGGAAGCAAATTCAATGTCAATAATGATTTTTCTGAATTAAGTAAAAAATTATCAAAAATGAGTCTAAACTCTAATGAATCTTCAAATTTGGGAAAAGATGTCGAGAGGTATGGGTTATGCGAAGAATTGGAATACAAACGCAGTTTAACATCACTTCCGGATCTGTCCGACATCTCTGACGACAATAGTTCTGATGAATGCGATTCAGACAATAGCTTTGTTAGCGCTCTCTCTTCGCCTACTTTTTTATTCGAGTTTTATGTCAATGGGTTCGTATGACTCGATTTAGACTTATTCTTGAATTTTGGTTTCAATTTGACTCAAATCCAAACATTTTTGTTTTAAATAATTAAAATTATATTTATTTTATTTTGATATTTATGTCTTTATTACCATTAATTGAATTTTGTTTTATATAACAGTCCAAAGATGACTAAAGAGGACATCGATGCAGCTCTGGCTATACAGCAGGTGATTGGCAGCGATCGCTGTTTGGAATATGAATTCATACAAAATTGGTTCAAAAGAGTGTATAGAGAAGAGCCAAAACAGTTCGATTGCACTACAAATCGTTGCTCTTCGCTCTCCTCCACTCCTATTAAGCAGAAATAGTTCGAAAACTTTTTAATATTTTTTATTTGAATTTTAATATTGAAAATAATTATTGCTTTTAATAAAAGAATTTTATGGTCAGTCGAACTTAAATAAAATATATTTTAAGTAAATTATATATTTAATTAGTCAATAAAGCCTATTATAAAACATTTTGCACAATGAGCTTGTAAACTTTATATTAAATAATAACAGTATATAAATATTATTTTTGATAAATTGAAACTGTGTTAAACTTGCAAGTTGCAACTTAATACTGTATAATGATTTAATAGTCAAAAGAAATGTTTGTCTTAAGTAAGAGTTTTTATGGACTAGTATTGAAAACATAAGGATTTAAATCGATTTTTGGTTTAAGTTTGGAAACGACTCCAATCTCCGAATCTTCTGTTCGAGTCTTCTATTAATGAATTGCCAGTTCTTGAGAGCACTCGAACCACTTGAGCAACACTTATGTAAAGAAAGATAATTTGTTTGCCAATACATCCAATTCCTGTATTCAACTTAAAGATAAATTTGTTTTTTTTTCGATTTTGTTTGACATAAATATTGAAATTTTTAATATAATTTAATTAAACGAATTAAATATTAATAAAGATTTGATAATTTATTTACAATTAATTATATGATATATCAATACAATTCGTATAAATTAAAATATTTTTGGAAGTAATGGAAATGTCATTGATTTGCAACAAATGCTAAGAAATAAATTAGGAATAAATAAACACTAAATTTATATTTAAATTATCTTAATTTAAAACTTTATCAATAAATACAATCGGGATATGACTTCTATCACAAGAAAACTATATTTAATGCCGTTTTTGGAAATTTTGATAATTTAGAGAAACAGTAGAATAAAAGCTCACAATTTGTTAGTCTATTACGCAGTGGTTCCCTAATTCACAATCCGCTCATAAGTTATTTCCATTAGTGGTCAAAATGAATAAATTTTTGGACCATTTGTTTGAGGTTTTGTAAACTAGTCTTTTGGGAACCACTGAATTACATCACAGTTAGAAAAGGGGATCCGTTCCTAAAATCTGTTCGTCGACGGTATAGGTAATCGATTATGGATTTCAGGTTCTTGTTTCATAAATCAAATTACTTTCGGCGCCATTACTATAATTGCTTCCTTGGCTCTGACACTCTTCCGCTTCTATAATCTCTTCCAATGTTTGCTGAGTTATGACTGGAGTAGACGAGTCGTCACTACTTATATTAGGAGATGATTGCAGTGAATGAGAATTCTTTTTCTCTTTTAGTATATTAATCCAAAATTCGTAGTTTTCCTGAAGATGTTTCGTCTGAAGACAACTCACTTTTCGAATCTTAGTTTTATCACATTCTAAGACAAATCAATTAAAACAATAAATTCGAAAATAATTTTACAAATGTTTGTCATAATCGTAATAAACCTAATTTAGGATTAAACTCGCCGTCATTTTTGAGTCCATCGTCGGATAGATCACAATCATCTGAAGAGACCGAGTCTTGATATTCCCAAACCCCGGGAAGAAGACCCGCTTCTCCGTAGGCATTACATAGCGGTCCCACTAAGTGATTGATAAATGATTCCTGAAGTTTAGCCAATTGGGGGTTTTTCCGGTCCATGAATGGCGAGACAGGAAGTCCGAGCCGTTCCTCTTCATCTCCCTGTTCGTAGAACTCCTCTGCAATTCGATGCGTCCACTGTTGGTGTATATCAAATGTCTTGAGCGGACCGTTAATGTCGGCCAACTTTATCGTCATTTCCATTACTAAAAGTCTGTCCGTTTCTGAAAACCAGTCAATACCAGCCGAGTCGTCGTCATTAACCTAAATGCAGTGCAAATAAACATTAATTAACTGTTAATTCAATTAAAATTTATTTACTTTTGCATTAAATTCCGCTAATATTTCAAAATGTCGTTTCAGATCAGTGGCCAAAATAAATTCAATGACTAAAAATCTGAATCGTTTGAACTCAGCCCTATCCAGATGTCTCAACCAATTGTACTCTGGTTTGGAAAGGAACAAGCTCCAGGCAGCAGCAGCATGATGATTTTCCAGCACTGATCGGTCGTTGTATAGAATCGCCTGATATTAAAAATACAGTTAATATAAAACGCATCAAAATTGCGGCTAAACTTTTAAATTAAAATTCAACTCTTAGTGACATACTTGTGAAGAGTAGGTCGCGACCAGAAAAGCATTGGTCCTGCCTGGGTGATCGAAATCATGCATTGCCGCCGCTGTATATAACGCCATCAGTTCTAAAGCCGGATAATTGGCTCCAATTATGCCATAGGTCTCCTCACACACTGTTATGTGTTTGACATAACTTTGAGGCAATGGACCGATCGATGTCTTATGTAATGGAGAATCTGTTGAATCCGCAGGTATTTGAGCGAATCCAGGGATCGGTTGGGAAGTGAGATAATAAACGCCTTGAAGTACATCCGCCGCATGCATTCGGTTGTGATCTGTTTATTTAGATTATATTCATATTTCTATATCATTCTAATATTTCATTATAAATTAAAGTAAATGTTTGGCAAAAAGTTAATTAAATAAAATATAAAAAACAAAGAAAAAATCATTTGTAATTTAATTTTGCTTCAATTCTACCGGTGCTTATAGCTTAACTTATTCTATTGATTGGCCGAAACATTAGTAATATTGATCAGCAGTCGTTTAATCGGCATTTCTCTAAATGCTTAACTCTTATTGAATTTCAAGAATTTAATCGCAAATAGCAAATCATTAATACGTATTAAATGCTGTTTTAATGGCGTTTGAGTTATCAAAATAAGTAAATTCGCTAAAAGTCATGTTCTCTTAATACTTATAAAGAATTCTGACTATTGTTTAATAACTCACTTCTAAACTGTTAAGTTATAAATCAATTTTATTTTAGCTTTTGGAGCAAACTCTTTGCTAATCAATTAAATATAGCATAAGAACATAGATTTATAAGGAAAATCCACCAAAAATCCCTCTAATTTAAAAAATTGGCATTTATTTCCTCTAGCATTTGGTCAGCAAACAAGGTCCCCCACTATTGTGTACTACGACCCTCCAATTTATAGGCCGCCGAAGACAACCGGCAACTTTTTTCAGTTTTTAGGCATAATTACTGTTTAAATGAAGTTAAATTTAGTTAATTTGCAAACAAAATTAAGTGATTTTTAATGTTTGTGCGTTAAAAAAATTCTTCTCTAATTCCTCTGGGTTTTTGTCCAAAATTTTAGAAAAAAATTTCTCTTCTGACCGGGGGGATTGGTCGACCTTTTCAATCTCTGTATAAGAATGCACTTTCGTATTATAGTAATTATCTTTTATAAACTTCACTCAACAGTAGGAAAATATTGATATTTAGCCAAAAGCTATATCTAAAAAATTAATTTTAAAAAAGATTGTCACTCAATGAAAGCCAATTAAAAAGTGAATATAACTGCATTAAATGTCTTAGACATAATTATTTGTTAATAAATTTAATTATTTCCAATTCAATTATTTTTAAAAGATTTTTGTATTAGAAATGCAAAAAAATACTGATTTATTATAATATTTCCTTTTTTAACAACTAATTTTTACAATTATTTTAAAATCAGCTTAAAGCAAAAAATTTAATTAGATTGCAGTAAAATGTAAAATAAGTTGGAAATTGTGTACTTTTCTATACAAAAGCTGTAAAATCTCCTAATTATTTACTAGCTATACTTCTAAATTGACAATGCTTGACTATCAAGATATTTTTAAATTTGAAATTTTTCGAATATAATTCTTGTAAAGTAAGACAATGCATGATAATGTGGTTGTTTTGATTACCACAACACTAATCAATAAAAGCAAAAATCGAAAAGTGTAAATTTGTAAAAGTAAAGTGCGAGAGGCACGTGAGCACGTACAGGGTTTATTCCGATATCCCCGTTCTAAAGATCGGAAATAGTTGAGAAACTCGGGAATCGGTATTTTGAACGCTTCCAAAAGGCCAGCCTCTAAGAAGACGTGATAAGACATTTGGCTGAGTATAGCGTCGCCTGTTTTGACCATTAAGTCAAATATAGGATAATCCCAATCGTGTATTCGACATAAGAGAGGATTTATGGCCAGCTCTTCGAGATCATAAACACATCCACTGACCAAATAGCGGCCCTGGATGTCGAGGTTAGGGACGGCCGGTGGTGGCGGCTCACAGAAGGGCCAGTTCTGCTGAAGCACAGGTGACTTATCTGATAAGTGATGTGATTTGGTTTTATTGCCGCAAAGAACGCATTTATTTTCTCGAAAATTTTCCTCATCTTTCGAAACATTCGATTTATTGTCGACTTTAGTCTCTTTCGAAATCTTTGCCGACTTTTCGGAGACAATAGACTTGGAATTTGTGTCAATACTAGTGCTTTCGTCAAGAGTTGCGTCACTACCACTCGGAGAGTCGTTACTACTGTCGTAATCTGATGTGAGGTTAAGTCGAGGAGAAAACTGTTTTTGTTGAAGACTTAAAATATTACTTTGTATTGAAATTCGATCGCTCGCCTCTCTCTCGTCTTCTGTCGTCTCGTTATCTGCCTCTCCTTCTGCCTCTGCCTCTCTCTCTGCTTCTCTCTCTGCCTCTGCCTCTGCCTCAGTCTCTCGCTCTTCAAACTGTATTCTTCGGTTTGAATAAGTGCTCTCACATATGCTGGCGCTGTAGAGGAAATGTCGTTCACGGCTGTGTTGTAGAGCAGCAAATGTGCCGACGGGTAGGGCTGTCGTCGAATATGACCTTCCCTTCATAGGTATCGACACCGGACTATAGGACCAGAAATACATTCTTGCCTTTAATTGCCGCAAATAGAGAGTATGTCTCAAAATGAATATCTGAAAAATGCATACCTGGGCAGAGGTGGAGCCGTCACACTAATTGGACTTTGAGCTAAATTTCTAAAACTGGTGCTCCTCTTTCTGGAGGGTTCAGGTTCTAAAGTAGGCATTCCTGTGGCCGATGTAGTCGTAGTCCACGTACTGGTCGACATCCGGCGCAGTAGACTCGGCGGCAAATTTCGTTTCCCTCTCTATTCGTATAATTATTACATTAGTTATTAAATTCAAAATTATTCTAATTTTTCGTTAAATTATTTTTATTATTATAATATATTATGCGGTCGACAGAAATGGTTTATTCATAAGTCATATACTTTATCTCATTTCTGGTCAACATTTTTATGAATTATTTCATTAATCTAATAAAGGATTAATTATACGGAAATACTTGAAACTCTGGCTAAACTATGTTTGCAAAAAATTCAAACAATTTTATGATTACATAAATAACTTTCGCTACAATTATATTCCATTCACGTCTAATTAAAGAAAGACAAACGTTGCTATTTTTAAAATTTATTATTAATAAATTATAGCAATTAAATAATTTTTAAAATATATAAAATTAGAATTAATTCATTTAAAGTTTAGTCACATTATTATTTTCGACAGTATTTGATTCGTATACTAAAAAAAAGACTTGTGCTAAAAAATCAATTCAATAATAATTTTATAATTTAAATGTTTTTAATAATTATTTCAAATATGAATACTGTATAAGTTTTTAATTGTTATAAAATTTTTGAATAATTAATTAAAAGTTAACAAAACAAAAAACTTCTTTATTCTTTTTACTGTATAAAGATTGGGTCTATTTTTCAAAGATAAAACGGTTGGTCATTATATTATGCAATTGTTTGGACAAAGTATCAATTGATTTATTGCTTGCTATTTACAAACTGACTATAAAGGCTGTAATCAAGACTATTTAAAACACTACGTATATCAAACACACGTTTAAGATTAGAATTTAGAAATAAAAAGTTTGATAAATGATAACCAAATTTATGTCATGTCATACAAAATGATTGGGAAAATGTGAGAATAATAAGCGTTCAAATAAACACTCAAAGAAAAGCTTGAAATCGATGCCAGTATTAAGTTTTAATGAGAGTGAGCTTTTGAACCAGAAATTAAGACTTCCCTTAGCTTTGCTATACATTGGGATTCAGTTTTATTAAACCAATTATAACTGACCTTCTGAGTAAACAGTCGGAAAACTTTTTAGGAATTTAATTATTATTTTGTTTTATCGACAATATTTCAATAAATATAAATTTTTAACTGAAAAAGACATAAGAATTATCAAAAAATAAAAAATAAACGTTGACTTTAAATACCTTTTTTAAAAGCTAACAAATTTTAAAATAATAAGTTATATATATTTAAATAATTTTGATATTATTTAGCAGGAGCATTTTAAAAATAAAATAACATTTTGTATTACAGATTGTATGCGTTGTTCAGAAAATATGTTCAATTTGTATGCATAGCAAACATTATATTCTTGAGTTTGTAGTACTGATTAAAATTGTCCCGTGTTATAGTTTTCAAAATAAAAAATACACGTATTTAATTATATTTTAATATCAACAAAATATATTGTTCGCTTTTTTTTATATTGAAATGTAACTTTTTACTGAGAAGATTTTATCATGCCACAAAATAACCAGTTCAAATTTGATAAAACTGTCAATGTAGTAAATTTTTTTATTATAAATTTTCATAATTGCATAATTTAGATTAATATAAGCTAGAATTTTTAATTCAATCAAGAATATGTGAAGAAGTTAGTTCTGAAATTGACTGTAAATTGGCATAAAATATATCAAATTAAAGAGAAAGAATGAAAATTTTTTATATTTAAGAAATTGTGCCTTATTTTCAAAACAATTCTTACATCTTGAGCGGAAAATTTAATAAACATGTTTTAGTGTCTAATAGATGTGCTTTAATAACTGTTTATTTATATTAATTTCTATGCAAATGTTCGACATCTCATCTCATGTTTGTTGGTGTCGGGGGTTTACATCACTGGCCGCTTCAATCACTTGATTTTTCAAATTGTGAATTCATTTAGTCGGCATAGT
>JAQFXP010004164.1:0-11150 GCA_034693685.1 Belba bartosi
TATTTATTATAATTTTAAACCAATATATTTATTAAATTACAGTTTGTTTTATAAAAAAAATTTTAATTAGAAAAAAATATAAGTTAAATTTCATTATTTAAAATAATGATAATTCATTTCAAAATTTACATTTAATATTTAATAATAAAATTTGGATTCAATTTTAAAATAATTTTTTTTTATTTTATAATTTTTTAAAAATAATTTTTTAAGGTTTTGGATTAAATTTGTGTGTCGAGATTTGGCTGACATGAGAACAACTAAATGTGTATTTAGAATAAATTAGAGATATACTATATGTCAGTGCAGAGTTATATGCGCAAACTGAACAAGTACAGTTTACAGTTATAAGTTACGTTATGAGTTGCATATAAGCAAGTACAATTTAGAGATATGAGTAGCGCAATAACAGTTATAGTAGCAATTAAACATGTACAGTTTAACAATGAGTCTGCTCTGAATGTAAAATACAACTAATTGTAAATAATATTTAAATTTTATGTTAAGATGAGATCAGCTTTGCCTCATTATTAATGTCAAAATGTTGATGTCGAATATATTAATCTTGAAAATGTTAATATCAAAAATGTTAATGTCAAATATATTAATTTCGAAAATGTTTTCGATATTAACATTTTCTACTTTAAAATTTTCGATTATTATTTTTATTATTTGCAATTTTTTTTATCTCCCATCCTTATACGCTATCTACTACATTTTGCTCAAGCACTCATTTGAACATTCATTCCAAATACTTTTTAATTCTAAATACAATATTTTAATTATACCGTATATTTTAGTTTATTCATACAATTTATTTATATTTGATTTATTTATTTAATCTATAAAATATAAATTGGTGTATTATTTTTAAAATTTAATAATTTATAATTTTTATAAATATTATATCGTTTTTAAACTGTATATTAAAATAAATAAAAATTTTATTTAAACTAAAAATTATTAACGTAAATATTAATAGTAATAAAAAATATTTAAATAATAAACTCTTAAAAATTTCCATTACCTAACACAAATAAAAAAAAATTTATCTTTTGAAATTAATTTTAAAAAAAATAATAATAATAATTTATAATGCTGTGGGATCTGAAAAAAATCTTTGTAATATTGAAAAATAATTTAAAAATTATATAAGTTTTTAATTCAATAAATTCATTTACCAATATATTTTTTAAATAACACAATTTAATTTTAAAAAATAATTATATAGATTTTTATTTTTAATAAAATCTAAATAATATAATTTTCTAATAAATAAAAAATTAATCCAAAAATGAATAAATATAAAATTATACAATCAAATAATAACGTAAAATTAAACAAAAAATTAATTTTAAAAATTAGACAAAAACTTTAAACAAATGTAAAAATTCAATATTTTAGTTAAACAAAATTGAATTTATTTGTAAACTAAATCAATTATCAATAGACACACAATGTTTGCATATAAACATTATTTAATAACATTGCAAAGACAAAAATATATAAAGTTTTATAAAATTTATGAGCGGATTTAAACAAAAAATTTTAAATATTTATTATTTAAATACAAAAAGTCAGTTATTAAAAAAATATTCCCTACTATTAACTATAATATTCTAACATATTTTGAATACATTTTTAATACCATGTTTATAGAACATTGGTGATTTTGATTAAATAAATAAACTAATATCGTGGCAACAGACTTTGACATTTTAAAATTTTTTTCCAACTAAATGATATTAAATCAATTATAAAAAGTATTATTATGTTGGGGCCTTATTTGGGCTATATGGTGGGTAATGCAACACCTCTTTGTTCAATCCAAAAATTTGCATTTTTACAACACTAAACATTTCAAAACTAACTTAACAAAAAATTGTTTGATTAAACTGAGCGGTGTTGCTTCACCCACTATAGTCCAGATATGGCCCTAAAAGATTATTATTTTTTTAATCTTTACATCTTATTTTGTCGAAAAAGTGTTTAATTGTTTCAAAAACATCTGCCAAGACATTAATTTATTTATTCATTTAAAACCATTTGCGTCCTATTAACAAATAATTAAAAATTTAGTCAAAACATGGTGGAATATCATAGTTACGAGTAGGTAATATTTTATTAATTAATTGCTTTTATTATTTAAATATAAAAAATCAAAAATTTATTGTACAAATGCGTCCTTAATTTCTTAATTACTTTATAGCTTTGGTTTGTTCAATATAAATTATTTAAAAAAGCAAATTTGTTAATTTTTATATAGAAAGCAATCAAGAATTTTATGAAAATCTCTAAAATTTTAAAAATTTATAATTAAAACTGATAAATCTTCTAAAAATAAACATCCAAGTATGGTAAACTGTAAAAAATTATTTGATTAAATTTATATTTATGAAAATTATATAAGGATTGTTTAATTTGGAGAGGTTGATGATGATAATATATATTTGTAATAATTATTATTAATAAATAATGATAATAATTGTTTTGTTTTGTTTAATTTATATAATTGCAAAAAACAAATTAATAAATTTAATTGCATTTTTTTAGACGCAGTAATAAATTGTTTATAAACCAAACAATCAATTTAATTTTGTTTGAAATTTCAAAAAGTAGTAATTAAAATTTATAATTAAATTATGTATACCATAAATTTGTAATTGATGCTTAATTAAGTAAAAGATTTGTAATAATTGCTGACGTAATATACAATAAATTTTGGATTATTTAACTGACAAAAACTATTGTTTTATAAAATAATTACAACGGAATTTGTCTTACAGTTTGAGTTTGCAAACAGCGTTTGGTAAAAAGACTATTTATAATTAAACAATTAATTTTTATCTAATCTCAACTCAGAATAATGTGAATCAATTGTTTAATTTAATAGAAAAATTTAAAACATTTATGGTTTAGATAATTAGACAACGCATAATAATTATGTATACTAATAATAGTTGAAATAATAATAAAAATCTTTTAATTCTTATAATTTTTATTAGTAAATAATTTGAAATTTATAAAATTTAATATTTAAAATTTATTTAATTAAATAATTATTATAATATATAAAATTAGAATATTTTATTTTAAAAATGTAAATAATAAAATATAAATTTAAATAAATTAGATTAATTTTTATTTGTTCAAATGTGCAAAATTAGATGCGTAATATTAAACAAATTGTTTATTTTAATATATTAAACAAGTTAATTAATATTTTTAAAATTTTTATTACAACGTTTAAATATTGTTAATTAATATACAATTAATATATAAATATAAAATTTTTATTCTAAATATGTTTTTTAAAAATTTAATTTATATTAATCCAAAATTATTTTAAATAATTAAACAATTTAGTAATTTTTAATAAATAAATTAATTAGGCAATAACTTGTAAATTATATATATTTTAAAAATTTAAATAAAATTAAAATTTCTATAAATATTTTTGAAATACAAATACTATACGATATTTATTTCAATTCAATTAACAATCTAATTGAAGTTACAAAATTCGAATATAAATAAAATTTTATTGAAAAAGTAATTTTTTGCTGCACTAAATACTTTTTCAAATGTATTACGTGAAAATACTTGATATTAAACAAATCGCAAATAGAAGAAATGTATGTTATATGTGTTTTCTCATAGTTTAATCAATAATTTAATTTAAAAAAAATTTAATTATAAGCTAAAAATAAATAAATAATTTAATAAAATAAATATAGTTTAATTTAATAAAAATCAAAAATAAGATTAAATTTTTCATAAGATTTATTTTTTAATTATATTAAAAATAAATTTAATATTATAAAATAAACTTATTAAAAATCAAATATAATTAAAATTAATTTAATGTTATATATTACCATTATTTAAATAATATAAGTTATTAGTGTATAAATCTTTATAATTATTAATCCTTTTGTTAAATTTAAAAGCTGATTTCTATTATACTTTTATTATTTTATAAAAGTAGGCTTTGTAAATTTAAAATTATATTTGTTAATTATTATTTTATTTTTTTAATATATAATTTTATAAATTATATTTCTATGTTATAAAAAATATGGTATTGAATCAAGAGAACTACTCCCGAATTATTGGAATAATCTTAACAAAAAACCGTCAGGCAAATTTATAAATAATTATACAAAATTTATACATTATACATTAAATAATTATTTTAAATTAATAAAATTAGTTAAGACTGTAAATAATTTTGTTTCTATTAAAGTTATAATCAATTAAATGTTATATTATATTTATTAAAAATAACATTTTATACTCTACAAAAAGACAAATTAAGCTATAAGCTGTAAGTTTTATTTATTATTAAAGTTTAATTAACTTTTTAATTTCTATATATATATATTTGGGATTTAACTATGGGTTTAATTTTATTTAAATACAAATAACATTCTATGTGAAATTACAAAAGTAGAATATAAAAAATATTTTATTTTAAAAATAAATTTTTGCATTACCAAAAGCTAAAAAAATAATATTTATTGTTAAATACTTAAAATAATTTAAATACTGCAAATTATATTAAATAAAATAAATTAAATTATCATTAATAAACATAAACTATCCTAAATTAAATTAAATAAAAGTACCTATAAACTACTATAATCTAAATTAAATTATAATAAAATCGATTAAAATATTATAAACTATCTTAAAATATAATATTGTAAAGGATAAATTTTTAAATGCGCCACAAAATGCCAATTTTAACTTTAAGGTGGTTGTCCTATTCTAGGCGTGAAATGCAGTTTCAAATGTGTTAGCGAATAGTATGTGAGTTGCGAGAAATTAAGCATCGAATAAACTAACAACTTGAATTTTTTTTAGTTTAATATTGATTTTAAAAAATTATAATCTGCTCTTTGGTGGACCATTCTAGTAAATACAAAACATTAAATATATATAGAGATTTTAAAACAAATTAACTTAACCACTTGTATTTGGCCATATGCCAATTTTAAAAATAAATAAAAAATTAAAATTTATATTAAAAATTATTTTCTAAATTCTAATATATATTAAACTGTAATCTTTATATTTTTAAAAAATTTAAATTAAGATTTTAATTTTAATTATTATAACTTGTTATATATTAACAAAAACAAGTTAAGTCTATTTATGTTTAGATCTATTTTACTAAAATAAATAAATTAATTTAATAAATTTATAAAAATTTTCAATATTATATTCATTGAATATTTAACGCTTTTATATTTAAATCTATACATTCTTATATATATTTATATTATTATTAATAATTTTATAGTTTATTACATTTATTAGACAAATTGATTAAATTACTGTAAATTATATTTTTAAATAAATTTAATTAATTTTATTAAAATATAAATTTATCATTGAATTCAGTCATTTATTAATCTATGAAAATTTAAAACTGTAATTTTATTTAAAATATTAAGTAAATTAAAATTTCGATTATAAATAATATATTTTGGAGAAAACACAACTTATGATATTTAAAAATTTATTATTAATAAAATAAATTAATTTTCAAATTACTATTACTTAATTTTATTACTTTAATATGATTTTACTCAATTTATTAATTGAATTTACGTTTATAATTATTTATCTATTTAAATATTATTTTTAAATAATTAAAAAGTTTGTTTTATAAATTTTAAAAAAATTTATATTTACATAAATAATTACAAAAGTTTTTAGAATATCAAGCGCATGCTATTATTAAATAAAATAAAAATTTTATTAATTTACCAAAACGTATTATAAATTGTTTTAATTTTTAATATTTATTTTAATAACATTGATTATAAAACTGTTATTTTAATAATTTTATTAAAGCGCGTACTAGTTAACATTGATTTCTCGCCCAACTCATGGCCACTTGCCGTTAACCCTAAAAATTATCAAAAGTTTAACAAAATTAAAGTCTAAACAAAATTTAATGCTATTACAACATTTATTTAATCTACTTTGTTTTACAGTTTCCGAATGAGAGTCAAGTTTTTAAGTCGACTCCGATTTGTGCTTTTGATAATTAAATTATTTAATGTGTCGACGGAATTTAATTATTATTTTTAATAACTTTTAGAAACAAATTAATTTTTTGTATTATAGCCAAAACTTGGGGCGTTTAAGTGATTTTTTATATAGTATCTAATACGTTTAATATTAGAAAAATTAAAATTTAAAATATAGACAATTTTTCTTTGATTTTAAATTACATCTAAATCAAGAAATGATAATTATATAGAATTATTTAATCTTTTCTATAAAGTTACATTTTATAACTTATCAATAGAAACTGTAATTTTTAGATTTAATTTATTAATTATATATATTTAATATTTTTATTGTATTTTAAATTAATTAAAAATTTTAAAAAGAAGTTAAATTATTTGATTAAAACAGCTATTTTTTTAAATATTATAAGTTATAAAAATATTTAACCAAAAAGCCCGAAACGCCCCCAGTTTCGGATATAATTTAAATTTGTATTTTGTTTGTTAAAAAATAAAAATAAAGTTTATGTAAACTTCTTTCGACACAACAAATTCACTCATTCTTAGCCAAATTTTTATTTACTGCCATTAAATTTATTTTGTATATAATATCGTAATGTTTTACCACAATAACTGTTTACTATATCCAAATATAAAATATAAAAAATTTTAATATTAAACCATAAAATTAGTTAAGTTAACAAAGGAATCTAAAGTAAACTTTATATATAATATAATTTATTAAACTAACTATTTACAAAACTTTAAATTTAATATATTAATTTAAAATTTTATAATTGTTATTTTAAATTTATTGAATGGGTTAAATAAAAATCAAAAAGTTTTATTGCTAAATTTATGAAATTTTACTAATTATTTGTTAATATGATTTTATTATAAAATTCAAATAAATTATAATTTTTAAAAAATTATT
Source organism: Belba bartosi (assembly GCA_034693685.1). Taxonomy (NCBI): domain Eukaryota; kingdom Metazoa; phylum Arthropoda; class Arachnida; order Sarcoptiformes; family Damaeidae; genus Belba; species Belba bartosi. The sequence goes on from JAQFXP010004164.1 coordinate 6,958, forward strand.
TTTTATAATTAATAGTTAACATAATGTTGTTCATTTTTAATACTGTTAATTATTTTTAATATTTGCCAAATTAAAAATTTATAGAAATATAAACTATATAACATTTATTCAAAAATGTTAAAGAATTTGATGCAAATTTTAAATTTTAAAAAATATATAGTTTTAGTTTAAAAATTTATGATAATAAAATTTCCAAATTCTCTTTACCAAATAAACAAACTTAATTATTTAATTATTATAAATATATTAATTAAAATCTATATTCGTTAATCATTTATTTTTTAACTTTAATTTCCAAATTTGCAATTTGTTAACACTTTTAAAACTGCAATTATTTATTTTAATTATTCTAATATAATTATATTATATATAATGTAAAAATAATATATTAAAAATTTTTAATATTAATATAAAATTATTTATATACTTATTCAATTTTGGTATAAATAAAATAAAAAATTTTATATCTATTTATTAATTTATTATAAACTTCGAGAATTTTAATCAAAAATACATATTTCAGATAAGAATATATATATTAAATATTAATTTAAAACTAAATATTTATAAATAGCCATAACTACATACAAATAGTTTTATTGTTTGAGAAACAATTTAAATAATAATTAAATAAATATATAAATTGTTGTTTTTAAAACCGTTGTGCTTCTCAATTTCATATCAGATTAAAAAATTTATCTGACTAAAATTTTATTTTTTTTAATTAAAAATATTAAAAATAATTTTTATTTATTTACTATTTATTAAAAAGTACAAAGTTTAATTAAAAAATAATTTCTATTTTGAAAGTCATTTATTTATTTTTTTTATAATCTAACTTATAATGCTTTATTGTAATTTAATTTAAAAAATATAATTTATATTCATAAAATATAAACGACTTTCGGATCAATATCCAATTTGACAATTATAGAATTAAAGTTCTAATTATAAATTTATAAAATAAATAATTTACAGTTCTAATATTAAATTTATCAATGATTTATAATTATTTATATGTTACAGTCAGCGTATATATATACATTTACAATATATTTGTTCATACGCGCTTATATTAATAGTTCATAAAGTCACGCATAATTGTTGTCTTTTCTAAATAATTTGCGTACTTAATTATGTATATTATTTAACTAAAATGCAATTAAATTAATAAAATGTCCATTAAATTACTATAACAATATATTTGAATAAACATTTATTGAATATTTTAAACGATTAGTTAAATTATTTAGTAAATTAATTTAATATTCTAATATATGTTAAAATGCTGTAAATTATTTTTGAAATATATAAATATTTACAATAAATTTATAATTATAGAAGCGTTGACATGTTGTGCGCGTCGACTGTTAAACAGTATTATTTCGATTGCAATGTCTGTTCCAATAAGAGCGCATTGTTGTCAGTAATCGAATGCATTGATTAGTTTTGCATTGAGTTTGAATTGTGTTTAGAGTGTTGCGTTAAATCTCTTTAGATCTGAAATTTGACGCATGGGTTGGCACCAATGTGTTTATTCGCGTCTAGGTAAATCGTCACTACATGTCCAGATTATCGAAACATTTAATACTGTCGCCAAAGTGCTGTGAATTGCCGATTAATTTTGTGATTCTCCGATCGAATCAATGTTATGCCGATCTTTGTTTTGGCGAAACGTTTGTGTAACGTTTGGAAAAAATTGTCGATGCGATTGGTTTATTGTCGACTTATCTTTAGTCCAATCGATGCAATGTGAAGATGGTTATCTTGTTTGGGTATGCACTGATGTCAAGTCGGATATGTTCGGCTTTTTTGTGAGCGCGAACATGGCTTAAGTGATGTTTTGTTTCGGTTGAGATGTTGGCGTTGAGTTGAATTCAATTCGAATTTTGATTTAATTCGATTCGATAATGCGCGTCGACATTTAGACCAAGTGACTGATGAGATGTTGGGTGCGATCTTATTTGCGTAGAGCTTGAAGGCGGCGTCGGACAGGTATGATATCAATTCGATTGTTTTGTCAATGCTAGTAGCTCTGATCAATCCCACCGATTGCGCCAAGTTGTGACTCGATATAAGAACAACTGAGTAGCGACTGGTTTGCGACTGAAATGGCAACTGATGTACAATTAGGCATACATTTAGGGTATATACAAATATAGTCATGTGTGTGAACTAAACAAGTACAGTTTATTAATATGAATCGCGATATACGAGTAATAGCCGCAATTAGAGTCACGTATGCGTTTACAAAAATACAGTTTATAGAATTAGATATAATTTTAATTAACTCTGAGATTTGGTTCGCCTCAATACAATTAATGTAATAAATATAAAATTTTTATTTTTATTCTAAAAATGTTTTAAAGAAAATTTTCAGATTATAGTACCCCAAAATTATTTCAAACAATTAAACAATTTAGTTATTTTTAAAAATAAAAATCAAAGATTTTAAAATTATTTGTTAAAAATATAAATATAAACACAATATTTTTATATTTTTATATTTTTTTATTTAAATTTTAAATTTTTATAAATATTTTTGAATCGAAATACTGGATCAATTTTATATAAATCCAAATAACAATTTATTTGAAGTTACAAAACTTGAATATTAAAAAAATTTTATTTACAAAAATAAATTTTTGCTTCACCAAATTTTTTTTCAAATGTATAATGTTAAAATACTTGATATTAAACAAGTTGCGAATAAAAAAATGTATGTTTTTATTTGTTTTCTTATAGTATAATCAGTAATTTAATTTCTAAAAAATTTATTTATAAACTAAAAATGAATAAATAATTTAATAAAATAAATATAATTTTATTTAATAAAAATTAAAAAAAATTTGAATTTTCCATAAGATTTATTTTTTGATTATATTAAAAATAAGTTTAATATTATTAAATAAAACTTATTAAAGAAGCAATATAATTAAAATTAATTTAATGTTAAATTTTATTATTATTTAAAAAATATAAATAATTAGTGTATAAATCTTTACATTTATGCTAAATTTAAATTTTTTTAAATTTAAAAGCTGATTTCTATTGTACTTTTATTAATTTATAAAAGTAGGCTTTGAAAATTTAAAAATATATCTGTTTATTATTATTTTATTCTTTAATCATATAAATTTTTAAATTATATTTCTAATTTATAAAAAAATATAGTATTGAATCAGAAGAACTACGCCCGACTTAATTTTCTTTAATTAATTTCATATATTTTTTATTAAATATTATTTTAGGTTACAGTTATAAAAAATATAAATATTATTTATCAGTTAGTCATATTTCTATATATTAATTTTCGTCAATTAATTTTATTTGGTAATTACTCACGAATTACTGGCTAAAACTTAACAAAAACTCGTCAAATAAATTTAAGCCGAACTTTGTGGTTACGGCAAAATAATTTAAAATTACTTTTTACTTATTATTCAAACATTATATTCAAAAGGTTAATATTTAAAACATAATTATATATTAATTAATTGTGAATATTTTTTTTGCCTTTTATGCAAGGTTTAATCAGGTTTAATCATGGTGTGATTTACACAATTAACACCATATGCTTTAGAGCAGTGTGCACTATTACTTTAGACAATGTTGTTACAAATCTACAAACAATAAATTGATCACGTTTGAAATTAAATAAAAATTTTATTAATAATTGTAATTTATTTTTGATTTCAGTTATGAAGACTCTTATTATAGTAAAAAAGATGACATCTTTTAGTCCATTACTTTATTGATTTATTAATGATATTTTGAGGTACTTTCATTACTTCACTTTATAATAAATTTTTAAGCCCATTGATTGTCTTAAATATTGACTTTTGAACTTTGTTTTTGAAATACGTCCAAAATATATAATCGATGTTTTAAGACAGTTGGCCATTGATTGCTGTGTCATTGGATTCAAGTTTTTAGTCATAAGTTTAATTTTCAATATTTGTAATTTTGAATGAGTGCACTTTTTAAATTTATTTTCGGGTTTATTCATAAAATTTTGATTGTTTTCACAATTATTCTTAATCCTGGATATCGTATTTAATAACATATTAATTTTTATTTTCTTCAGCTTATTCTTAATTAATCTATGAGAACACTTTTTTATTTAAAAACGCTTGAATTCTAGTTATACTTTCGAGACTAAGATTTGAAGCCATTTTGTTTGTTTTTAAAAA
>JAQFXP010004165.1:0-11149 GCA_034693685.1 Belba bartosi
TTTTATTTTTTAAATAAAATTTTTAAAGTAAACTAAATTAAATAACAAACTGAATAATTACTAAATTATTTTTATATTCAATGTTTTAAGATTTATAAAACAATCAGTTATTTTATTCCTAGATCAGTTCATTTTGTCTAACCCTGATTATATAATTATAATATGTTTGAAGCACTTCTGTTTAAATTTGAACATATACCTATTAACATAATAAACTATATAATATAAATAAGATAAATTAAAAATAAAATTAATTAACTATTAAACTAAATTAGTTTTTTAACTGATTACTGAAATGGTTTGAAATAAACTTTTATTTAATTTAAGGAAAAATAATAATAATTAAAAAAAATTTCAATTATTTTGATTCAAATGAATAGTTTTGATAACTATTGGCAATCGATTGTCATATTAAATAACTTAATTAGAAATAATAATATAATAATTTTTGTTTAAATGTAAATACAAATAATTTTTGCTAAATTTAAGTAATTTAATGTTTTTTTTATTAATTAAAAATAAAATTAATTTTTAAAATAAAATTTTTAAGTTTAGACAATTTAAATTTAAAATTTCCTGGTAATTTCTCAATTTTAATCAGTTTTAATTTAATCTTTTATTTTAAAATATAAACTTGCTTAATTTTTATCCAAGTATAAACAAACACATTAAACAACATCTAAAATTGATTAAATTTCTAATAAGATTTATGATTTTTGTATTTACAGTATTACAGTTTTAAAATGTTAATTTATGCTATTGTATATATTATTAGCTTAATTAGTTTAATTTAATTTTAAAACTAAATAAGTTTTCTAATACTAATTTGAGTTTGAAACTGGAGAGCTAAACTTTCAGCAAAGACAGTCTTGAGTTAAAAGTAATTAAAATTTTTCGCTTAACGTCCTATACCTGTGAATTAAAAACAAGATCACAATAAGTGAACTCAAAGTAGTATTTATTTTTCATTAATTTAATTTCTGACCTCTAATGAAATGCTAAACCGTTTGACAACAAAATAAAGAATCCATTGATTCAAAACAATTTTATAACTTATAATTTACTCAAACTTTTAATTTCATTGAACCACTTTCAATGACATAATAATTTTAAACTTAAAAAATTATTTTATTCTATGGTTTGTTACTTTCAAATGAAGTATTCGTTGAATAGAATAACAAAAAATAATTAGAGAACAGAAGCCAAGACTTGAATTGCAAACTCGACGGGTATTTAGTGTCACAATCATTATTATAATTGATATGATTTAAGCGATTCTTATTAAATATTCTTTTTTCTATGCGGTCTATGTCTTACAATTTTATTTAAAGACCTGACACTAACCCGTTAGTTAAAAAAAAAAGATTTAAAAATTTGAAAAGTTTACAATTATATTAATTATTTTTTACAATTCCGTTAAATAATGTTTAAAATCCGTAAACATATAATTTACAATACATTCAATAAAACTTTAAAACTCTTTATATTGAAGGTTTCAGCAACAACAAAAAAAGTTTAAAAAAAATAAAAAATAATGTTTGAAATCAATCATTAATTTTTAACTAATAAATTCAGAAATAATTATTCCTAACTAAATGAATCCAATAATAGGAAAATTAATAAACGTTTCTAATGATTCATTAGTAATTCATTATAACAATTATTCACATTATCTCAGTTTCAATGCCTGAGGAACAGAAGGAAATGCAGTCAAAGATTTGATGTTTGCTTTTAATGCAGACTTGTATTGCGTTTTTTTTCACTCGATATAAGTTAATTGAAGTCAAGTTTATAATAAAGAAGTCAAGAATCGAGTAGTGAATAAATTCTAAATAATTAATAGTCTAGTAATTGCTATTTAAAAGATGAAAGTTGTTAAGCTTTAAGTTATTGCCTACAATTTTATATTTAAAAATTTAAACTTACTTAAGATATTTAGATGTGAGAGTTTCTTCAACGGAATTCAAGTAACATTTAATACAACTCTTATATTCGGAAATGATATAAGTATATAAATCTAAATGAAAAATGTATTTCTAAAATACAATTTATGCAAAATATTTATAAATATATCTAATCGTATAATAAAACTAATGTAAAATGTTTGGCTATCGAAAATAAAATCACATAAAGCCTTACAGTTTAAAATCAAACTCTTTATAAATAGCTTATATTATATAACATCATAGATAACATATAGTATACAAAGTTAGGCAATGGGCTATTAATCCAACTTCCGCCATTTCTTCTTTTCTTAACAATTCTATGAAAAGCGATATAATGTTTAGTCAGTCCTTGGAATCTAATTTTGAATAATTGCTGAGTTTCGTATCAATTAAATATTAGCCTTTACTGAATGCCAGTCTTTGAATGTCTTAAATGTTGTTATTGTTATACATTAAAGACAACAATTTTTTACATAAAAGATTAAAGATATTATAAGGAAATTTAGAAGTTAGCAAAAACATAAACAAAAGTATAATAACTTGTTTTTTTCTTACTGCTAATATTCTAAAAATAAGTATTCAATTTATAAATATTTTTGTAGATAAAACTAGTTGGCAAGTAAGTAAAACTAAATAAACATAAAGTTTTATTTTTCTTCGAATTACAGTTGACCATGATACAGTTCCTGTTAATAAATTTGTTTATACATAATAATACATTGTATAATGGCATTTTATTTTTATCGTAACTTAAGTTGTTTATAGTCTAAAAACAATTAACAAAGTTAAAGCCAAAACATTTTTTAATTATACTAATTAATTAAATTAAATTAAAAGTTGAGTTTTATCTTTTTAATAAACAAAACAACTTTTTAAATTTAAGATTAAAAAATAACAGCAATACTATATTTGTTTGTAGATTTTGTGATATATTTAGTCAATTAAGTTTAAAAATCTTGTCTTAAAAATAAAATATATGAAAGCACAATTAAAAAACAAAATTAGATAATTTAAGCATTATAATTTAAAATTTAAACAAAATTTTATTTTTGTATTAACTAAAAATGTCAGAACGTTGTTATGTATTTAGTATATTTATGATATACAATATATTTTAAGCAAAAATAATTAAAATAATTTTATGAATAAACATTATTTTGAATAAACTAATACATTAATTGCAAACTATTTTATTGTAAAAAAAGTTTTATTTGATTTAGAATTTGCACAAAAAACTATTGATTTGTTAAGAGAAAGGGTCAGTGACTTATATGTTAGTCACACAGTTAGTAATGCATGGGTTAGGTTAGGCCACTAACTGTTCTCATCTCATCTATCCATTATTGAATAGTGAGAGCAAAACATTAGGCTCTCTCTCGTCGACTAATACTAACTAACGCTTTCGCTCACTATTTACAGATCAGTATTATTATTATAATATCTGAGAAAGAGTTGGAATTTTCTGTTATATGAATCGCAAAAACATTAATCAAAATTTTTTGCTGAATTGAACAGATTGAACAAAAAATCGATTACAGATGAAAAAAGTCAAACATCTAAAAAGCCTTAAATATTGAGAATATAATAAAAAACAAATATAAGTTTTACAAATTTATTTACATAATCGAAAATTTATCAACTTAAGCACAATCTAAATATCTTAAAATAGTATTTATTATTCAATATTTTTAATGAAAATATTTTTATTTATTTGCTTTTTATATTTGGATAAACATAGTTGTAATTCAATTTTTTTTCAAACTATGTGAGGTTAAAATTTTTTCTCGATAACTTATCGCAAAGCCTATAATAACAACAGCATTATTACAGTAACTCTTAACAACAAAGAGATAATTTCAGTTCGACTCCAGTGAGTAACTCCAGGGCCATTTAACAAGAGACTAGTTATTTATCAAAACTAAATTTATTCTTAAATATAATATGAGTTAACATTAAAATATTTTTGCCATTGCTTTGAATGAAAATTATATCAGTTTTGGCGAAACTGCAAAAAAATATATATATAATTAAAACAAATGACTTGAATAGCGTTCGACAGAATTTATATCAAAATTGAAGAAAAATCATAGAAACACTAGTTATAACTTATAAATATAATAATTATCTTTAAAGTGTGTTTGGGTTTATTCAACACTTACTACATGTTAGAGACCAAAATCGGATATAAAACTTTTTATTCCACTTCTATCCTATCCGACAGTTACTCTGCTTTTATTTTATCTTATTTTTTGTTTCTTATTCGATCGCATACTTTAAATTTGATTTAAATCTTCATTAAAGTCTAAATACGTGAATTTACTAATATTTATAACATGTTGTTTACAATCTAATAGTTATTTTAAAAATAAATGTTTGCGACATAAATAAAAATGATTAAAACAATAAAATTTAAAATCTAAAAAACTTAAACGACTTATTATTTCCCAAAAAAGTCATAATTTATTACTTAAATGATAGCTAATTTTGTGTGCAATTTATTTTTTTAAATATTAACTCTTTGAATGATAATTTTTTTTAATGTAAGCCAGTAATAGGAAAACACCCTTTCGTTTAGAAATTAAAATTTAAAGAGAGAGAGAAAGAGAGAGAGAGAGAGAGAGAGAGAGAGAGAGAGAGAGAGAGCAGGGAAGAGAGAGAGAGAGAGAGAGCAGGGAAGAGAGAGAGAGAGAGAGAGTCTTGTAATAAAATAATTTTTTATGAATAAGACTTATATAATATAAAATAAATATTATACAATAGTAGAGGTATAGGAGTATTAAATGTCGTTTAAAGAATTTGCAGTAAGAAAGTGAATGAATGAGTGAAGTGAGTGGAGTGAGTGAAGTGACCTGATATGAGAACATGTTTTGAGTCCCGTAGGTGTTCTCATATTCGCATATTTGGACAAACTTTGCAATTATAACGAATATAAGGAATAAAAACAGAAAATGTGTTCACTTTTGATTCGCATAACGATTAGCGAATATTTTCCAAATGTATTCAGAGTTTACTTTACGGTAGAAGAAGAAAATAAGAATTATATAATTTATAACCAAATCTTATCGTCAATTGAGTCAGTGGTTGGTTTAGATTCTGGTTAATACTGTTTGTGTACAATATATCGCAAAACATATGCACTTTCTTTCATCAATTCTTTATTTCTATCAATCAATTATAAAGTAATAAACAAACTTTCGATTTCATTCCAAACTGTATTTCGTAATTCGTTTATTCGTAAATTAAAGAAAGTTTTTTAAAATTGCAAAAAGTAAATAACTGATTATTTATTAATTTGTGTCATTATTTGTATTTCAGATTTTTATATTTTATAAACATATTTATGTTTAAATATCAGCAATCACTTATAGAAAACAGTTATTTAGACATTTAGTTATCTAAAAGTTTACGATAAATACAAATAATGTGAACAAAAATATAACCCAATCTCTGCTGTGCTATAGACCTAAAAGATATTTTAGATGTTTTGCAAATTTCATTAAATAATTATATAATTAAATAAATAAATATATATCAGTATAAAAAATGATTGAATAATTACTTAATTTTTTGAGTTTATAACTTTAACAGAGACTTAATCTTATGATTTGAGTTCATTGTCCCTAAAATTTACTAAAGAAATGATTAAAACTGAAATAACGATTTGAGGCTTCAATACACACTACACAACACATTGAGCTAATCATAAGAGAGAGAAAGTTATGAACGTTATTAACATTAAGCAAATGCATTCACTTTTATCTTATCATTAAATGAAGTTCAATACTGTATTTATCATATCTTTTACTAAGTTTTCTCAGTTATAACTTATAATATAACAAAAAGAGGAGTAAACAACTTTCACAAAAATTCTCATATATTTATATCTATTATATAACTCAACAGTTGTAATAACGCGTGAAAAATAATACTCATCAGTAAAACTCATCCAGCCTATTTTCAAAGTACACACAAATCCTTTTGTCTCCAATCAACTGATTGTTTATGATATAGACAATTGATATTTTCAAATATTTTAAATATTATTTATGATTAACACATAGTGTATGTCTGAAAGACCAGACGCTATCGGTGCTAACAATCTTGAACTGAATTTGAGGTTATTTTGATTTTTCACTCTAACAATAAACAGAGATTTTATTGAAATTATTATTCTCAAGATTTCAAGATTGTTATATTAAATAGTTAAAAATTTTAATTAGTAATTAAGTTAAATATCCTTCAATACCATCGATAACTAGTATATTATTATTTGAAATTAATTTATATGTATTTAATTAATTATTGAAAATAAAAAATCAAACTTCTTGAAAAAGTTTACTTTATGCGCTCATCAATCAACTCAAACCATTAACTCGATTCGACTTCAAATCAGTTTTAATTATTTAACGATTGATTCAGTTCTGTCATTACAATATAAATTAGAATTTTAAATTAACTTTTTTTTAATTTTTATATATTTTATGCAAATTTGTTTGAATGACTTTTGCAATGAAAATAAGTAATTAAAAGTTTAGTCAAAATTATAACTCTTGAGCTACAATTGAGAGGATATGTTGCTTTTTAATTTTAAAAGTATAATAACTATATTATTGTTTACATTTTATTCACAATCTGTGATATAATTGAATTTAAATGTTTTATATGTGATATGAGATATGAATCTCTTGATATATTCATGTAAGTATAACTTAGCAAGGATATTATGCACAACTTAAAAGCAGAACCAATTTGCGTTTATGCCACCTGAGGTATTTACATTTTAGTCATTTAGCTTTAATGTGATTATATTCATTTTAAATATAAAATTATGCCCTTCTCTACCACAAAGTTGTTTCAATAAAAATTAGTTTTAAAAGTTTCCGTTATGTCTGGCAGAGTAGGCTCTGAAAGCACTTCACTTCAGGCCAATTCATCGCCAAAGCAAATGAAATGATTTTAAACTAAATAAAAATTTTCATATTATAATATTTATATATTAATTCTAAAAAAATAAAACCAAGCAGCACGTGTAGCATAATGATTGAGGTGTGGGTAATGTAGTGTATAGTAAATATATACATTCTTTAAGGATTTAGCAATTTATATGTTATGTGACATAAGAGGATTGGGAATTTCGGTATATTTGTAATTATTGTTGAGAATGTTTTTGTTATTTTTTGGTTTGGTTTGGGTCAAGCCAGTACTTCCATGGTTGTTAGTATATTCAACATAATTTCTAAAGCAACTAAAAACATGTGTGTTGATCAATGCGCACAATTTAATAGATGTCATAATTTAAGTAATTTGATGAAATGGTAAGAAATGAAGATTACTTTAAAATATTCAAATGCTTGCAATTATTGAGATTTGAACAAAAGAGTTAAAGAATTATCGAAATCGATATTGAGTTACCTCTCATTACATATGAAATCATGTGAAAACACATAAATCAATTCAAAGTTCATATCAATTAAGTGATTGTTTGGAAACATTCAATTATTTCATTCATTCACCAAATTATTTATATTTAATATTGAATTAAAAACCAGTCAATAGTGTATTATTGAAAAGTGTTTGATATTTGTAACAAAAAATATCAATTGACTTTTGAGACCTCAATTCCCGAATCGAAAATAATTTGCAATTTTGTCAAAATATTAACTCTCTAATGAAGCTGAGGGGCTATACGCCCACCCAATGTCTATCTATTGATATAGAGTAATGTAAGGCAAAAGTTGTGTTTTTAGGTTTAGTTGTACTGTATTTAAAGTGTTTTATATATTTATTTATATATAATCACAAAAAGTGATACTTTTAAAAATAAAAAAGAGATGAGAGGAATGGGAGAAACAGTTGATAGTAATGTAGTTGCAAACACACATTCTTTACTAGTAAATAGAGCACGTCTTACAAAGTTTAGTCTTGATGTCAGTCTAAACAAAGTTCAATAACAATGAAAATATTTATACATTTTATATTTTATTTACAAGAATGAAAGTTCTATGCATTCACTATTCAATTGATTTTATAGTATATTTGGATTTATTTTGAAAAATAAAATGTTATTAAATAGAAATTGCAATAATATAAATAAACTGAATTGCAATGATTATAGTGTATCTAAAAAACTAGATTCTGTGAAATATTCTCTAATTTCATAACAAATTTAGTGCATTTTCGCAGATAAGGCAGAATATGAGGTAATCAGTGATGTGTGAGTCGGGGCAAAATCCCTGAGCTGGTGTGAATCCCTGTGCTGGTGCTTTGGTGCTTACTACCGGGTTGCTAACATTCCTCTGATTCCAAACGCGTCGACTACCTCTGGACTCGTCGACTATAGCGATGGGTTTGAGGTTTGCTCTGATAGTGATTGTAAGTCGACAAGTGCTGCACTGATAGGGATAGGAGAGAAGCGAACATTAGGTTAGGTATTATATGATATTATATTATTTCGAATTCTAAAACTTCTCAGTTCTCAGTTCTCGCAAGTTGTGATCCTTGTGCTGAACTTTTGCAGCCATAGGTTGAGCTGAACTTTTGTGCCACATCGTACCAGTCGCTGATCTTCTTATTAGTTGTTGAACAGAACGGCAAACAAGTTGTGCCGAAATGCGCGACTCGTTCGCCAACTTATGATTGTCGGCAATAAAACGCTAAGCAATTGAGTTATAGTGCGATTGCAGGTCACTAAGTCATACCTGTGCTCTTCAATCAGGTTCGTTACGATATCATTGGTCGTCCTTGTCTTGCATACCATACCAGCACTTAAACAAAACACAAAACACTGCACCGAACACAGCACCGGTATTATTATTATTACCCAAACAATTCACATATTTACGATCCCATCGATTACATCAATTCTTATTCAATTCAACCAAAAAAAGTTCAAATATTTCTTTCAAAATATTAATGAATTAATTTCAATAAACAGTATTTTTCTAATATTCATAAATTCATTAATTTTCCTGAAAGACATGAGAAAATGTATAAATATTTACAAAATCAAAATTCTTTGATATTATACAAGCATTTCATTGAACTACTGATAAGCCATTCGAATATAAGTTAAGTTAATATACAGTATATTATATTTCAATTAAATACACTATTCATAGAAACTATTAATAAAGTTTTATAAATTAGTAATCAAAGCAAAAAACTAAATTAAACAAAACATAAAAATGTTGGAAATGAAAATATTTTTGAAATTAACAAATGAATTATTTATTAAAACAGTTAAAATAAATTAGTAAATAAAGTCCTTCGAAATGTTGCAAATTGTTTGATATAAATATAGTAATAAAACAACAGATTTTAATTATAACCAAGTTTATTTTGAATATAACTTCTAGTAAAATGTATTTGTATTAAAACCTTGATTTAAGCAAAAACTTTAGTAAATAATTATAAAAAAAACTTATTTTTGTGGTAATGATGTGTTAGCATTGATTATTTATTGAGATTTCTCTTAAATTAAATGAGTACTAAATCTGAAATAATTCTAATTATTTGTTTGTGTTCTCTCTTTCATAATATTATTCTAACTTCAAAGATATGATACGTTCTCTTATTTAATGATAAGTACAGATAAGTCAACAAAAGCCTAACATTTAATTATATACACATTTTATATTCGTATTCAATGATCGCTCGTTAGATATTATAGTCATTCTTCGCAGTAATTATTAACTGATCTTTGGCTTAATTCTTATATTTAAAGTTTTATTTGATTTTGTTTAGGTTTTGCATCAATAATAAGATTTTGATACACTTTCGGCAATAAGACTCTGTCTGTAAAACTACACTAAATTAAAACAAAAAATTTAAGAAAAAGCCAAGAATTTTGATTAAACATTCAATTAAATAGTAAATAATTGCATAATATTGTCTATGTATTTATTCCAACAGATTTAGTTAATTAAATAACTTTCAAATTATTAATAATAAGAATTAATTCTGGCTTTTGTTGTCAAACAATATAATCCAAACTAATAATTGTTTGAATGAATGCATAATTTGGTTTAGAGATAGAAAAAAGAAAATAATTTTAGATTTAAATAAATTCGTATTCGGATTGAATTGAATTGAATTGAATAACAAAATAAATGCGAAATAATAGGAATCGCGAATCTCGTGTAGCAGTCGGTGCGCCGATCCATTGCCCGCTCTGCTGTGCCTGTGCCTGTGCTGAGTCTGTGTTGTGCTCTCGTACTCTCTACTCTCCCTGTGCACAATCGACTGGTCCAGTGCAGGAAACGAGTGAAGAGGTGGCGTTGAATGCTCTTAACTGTCGACTTGCTATACGAGTCTCTATACGGAAACAACAGAAACACTGGTATAGAGTGAAGTAATTTAGTTGCCGTTCACTAAAGCAGGTGTTATTGCATTAGACAGACATACAGTCAGTCATACAGTTATACAGTTTTACAGTTATTCAGCGCAAGAATATTGTCTCGCATTACACTGTTCACCACTTCTATCTGTTTACCACCAGTGCTACCACTGCCAGACCACTGCGAGCCCACAATTGTCTCTTCCGACTACCTCTTCTGACCACCACTGCAACCGAACAGAAGAACCTCTGAAGACATCTCTGAGTCTGTGATGTGAGCACTGGACTGAGTCTATGAGTCTATTAGTCTGATGTGATGTGTGTGAGACCTGTGATGACTACTGCTGTCCACAAATCTATTGATATTTGGATTGAATGTCAACACAAGTAATGATTATTAGACTTAAGATTTGTGCAAAACATCCCAAACATAGAAAACAATGATTTCATGTGATATCACTTAAACGCTTCTATAGTCTCATCGAAGCACTGGAAGTATTAACAGATTTGTCAAACATTTGTTTGTCGTTTATATATAACTTAATGTTGTATTTCATCGCCAAAAAGAGGGGACAAATCATAATCTTAAGCATTGGTGGTATCGGACAGGCGTTCAATTGGTCCGACTCTTGGATGCCTTTTCAAACAGTTTGGTTCAGACACTTGTCGTCCATACCATCCCTGATATGACCATCACTTTAATGACTAATATGACAAACACTGCCGTCAATGCAAACATTGCAACCAATCCTTTCCACGAGAAGCACATCCACTCTTCACTGTTCGCGGATTAACCCTTTGATGGCCTCTTGTATTGATTGGCCAATAGTTTTGTGATTCAATAATTAATACTAAATTCAAATCAATT
>JAQFXP010004166.1:0-11148 GCA_034693685.1 Belba bartosi
AATTTAGACTTAAAAAGTTTAAATATGATTATAATTATTATTTTATCTAAAACAAAAGTTTAAAAATAAAATGTACACGCGAAACTATTTATAAGTTTGTTACAATTGCAAAATTCGTGTCCCTTTTTGAATATGGTTGACTGTACTGTATATTATAATAAAAATATGACATTATATTATATTATATTAGAAATATACACTATGTACTTTTGTATATTTCTAACAGTAAGTCTTTTAAGCATTGGTCAGTGGAAAATACATATTAATAAGAATTCGAAATGTATTTAAATTTAAATACAGTCACTATTTAACGACAGTACAGTACAAAATTAAAATCAGGCAATTTACATTCTTGGCGAAGTGATCGACACATTTTCTAATTTTAAACTTAAGTCACTTTTTTAACTTAAATTTTATTTCTTAAGTTTTGCTTTTATTTAAGTCACACGAATGACAAAAGTAATAAATAAAGCAAATAATCAAATGTTTTAATCATTTAATACAATTTTATTAGATTTTATATAGCTCAATGTTTATTATATTGTTAATAGTTTAAATTTTAACTTTCTTAATGTTTTGTAATTAAATCATTAATTAGAAATAAAAATTAAGTTAAAAAAGTGACTTAAGTTTAAAATTAGAAAAAGTATCGATCACTTCGCCGAGAATGTAAATTGCCTGATTTTAATTTTGTACTTTACTTTCGTTAAATAGTGACTGTATTCTAACATTAAAAAAACAAGATTTAAAGTTTAATTCTTAATTATGATTTAAAAACTGATTAATAAGTTTGGAACAAAAAATTGCCTGATAAATTATTGTGCCAAGTTAAATAATGATATCAGTTTAAATATACAAATCAATTTTAAAATATATAAATTGATTAATGATTTAAATGTTTTTGATTTGAAATAATTTTGAATTTTATTTGATTTAAAGTATATGCTGTATAAAAATATTTTAATCCAAAATTAAATTTTAATTTCAAATTACAAAATTCATTATAAAAATTGCTTTGAATACAAAATTCAATTTAGTAAACAATTAATAAAATTTCGAGTCATTCGATACACCAATTGGAACCACTCTTTCATTTTCACCATTAGTTTTGACTCCTTTTACCGGCGCTTCGATCAGAAGAATGCCATCACTCGAGAGCTTCGAAACCAATAGATCGGAATCATATTCTTTGGGCAATTCGTATCGACGCGAGAACTGTCGACTAACCCAACCCTCTTTGTCCTCCACTTCTTCGTGTTTACCACTGATGACCACAAAGTTGTCGACAATCTTAACAGTGATCTCATTCGGCTTGAAATGACTCACATCTAACTTGACTTTGAATTGATTCTTGTCTTCAATCACTTCTGTCTTGTCGTCGCTTCTCTTTTCTAATTGTGATCTTCTTCTGCGAGACATCAATGTGTCGTCAAATATGTCGTTCCAATCGTCGTCCCAGTCGTGAACGAACCGCTCTCGAAGTAGTCGGTCCGGCCATACGTCCCAATAGTGTCGGGAACGGCGGGGAAAGTATGACACAGACATTGCAATTCGGTTTCAAATTCAAAATATTTTTCAAACTTTTGTTTTAAAAACTTTCAGAACTCTCGCAAAACTTGTTGTTTGAAAATAAGGTTAACTGAGAATAAGAACCGGTATTTATAGCTTGGGTTCAGTATTGGCTTCAAATCAATTTATGTCTATATATAGTCAGACGACGATTACGTGAAATGCTATTGAAGTTATTGAATAAGTTATGAATCATTTTCGAAAATTCGAGATATGCTCATTTTTACTAATTTTGGGATAATTTTTTCTTATTTGTTTTCAAATTCTGTTACAGTATTATAAAACTAATAAATTATGAATTAAATTAGTGGTTAATTGAGCAAAAAAACAGGTTTTTGTTTTGAATTTATTTAATATGAAGAACTAAAATATGTTGTTTTAGTTTTAAAGAATAGAAATGTTTATATTTTTCAAAATTTGATTTCATTCCAAATTAAATAAATAAATTTACAGAATTTGTATTTTTATTATTGGATTTATTTTTAAAATCTATAAATCAAATGAATAATACATTCAATGTTGGTTTAAACAAGGTATAAATTATCAAGACAATTTTTGCATTAATTTATGACTCAAAAACAGATAAACATCTAATTTCAAGTAATTCTAAATTTACAAAACTGTCAAAAACTGTTTCCATGTTTTGTTCATTAATTGTAATTTTGTTGAAAAACGAATAAATCTTAACTCGGATTAGATTCTGGCAACTCTTAAGCATTGCTTTCAATGAGATTTCGTTGTTTTCCAAATTTATTCTGAAAAATAAGTTTTTGACAAAACATTTTAGTAATCAGTAAATCATAACATAATTTTCAAATACTTTTTCAATCTATCAAACGAAGAAATGTCAAACAAATAAACATTTTTCAGACTCTTATTGTTAGGATGTGTTTCAATAGATTTGGCAATTGAGTCGAAATCCGATTCTAGACTATTAGTTATCCAACAAATTGTTGACAAGCTTTTAAAATTTTCCAAAACTTTTTTATTAATGAATAACTCGTTGTTCGGAATAATAAAAATTTGACTTTTATGATTTTCTGTTAAATAGCTTTGAGTCAAACACTGTCTAATCGGAAAATATTTTTCTTCACTAATAATAACCACTTCTTGTGATTCAAATAAGATTTCAATCAATGCTTTCCATCGCTTGCAAACTGTTTCTAATACTTTCCGTTCATTTATATTAAATTTACTTAGAATTAAGAGGAGCACAGAATCGGGTATCTTATTATTGAATTTATTTTTATGTTTAAACCAAAATAATTTACTAAAAAATTTGCTCAATTCTACAAACATTTTCATTTTTCAATTATCAAAGTGTTAAATAATAAATAAAACTATTTATACGAAAATTTGTTTTATTCGATGACACGCTTTAACAACAAAAACTGAATTAATGTTTGAGTCGTATAAATGTCAGCAATTTATTAAATCAGATAAAGGATAAGAATATCCGGCATTGAATTGAAAGATAAGATAATTTGTTATACAATTACTTTGATTTTAAATGCATAAAAACTCTCAAAATAACAAAGAATATTATTGAATTTTAAATAGACTAATAAATGTAATTGATAAAATCTGAGTATTTGGGACAGTTATCATCTCAATTGTTATATTCATCTCAATTCTAATTATTTGTTCAATATTTGACTTTGATATCTTTTCTACATGTATAATTAAAATTTAATATAGCTTTTGAGATTAATCTTTGAACAATACAAAAATGTTTTAGACTAAATAGGCTTGCTGATAAAACTAATTGATTTGGCAATGTTTTATTGTCGCCTATTTTATTAAAGTATTAATATCTATTATCTATTAATATAATTTTAAATGTATAATTGTCGTTTTTATTAATAAGCTATATAAAATTTACCAAAGCATATTTTTTAATTAACCCTTTTTATTAAATAACAACTATTAGAGAAAACAACACATAAATCAATTAAAAGTTAAAATAAAATTATCTGGATATGTAGAATTTTACTAAGATATAAGACTGCAAATTGTAGTCTGGAATGTTCTTAACATGAGTAATATTTTAAGAGGTGGGTCGAAAGTGTATTTAATTACAACAAAGTTTGGTGAAGCGCATCCAAAGCTTGTTCAATTTTAAAAAATTACTTTCAATCTATGCATTAGTTTACATTATTAATTATTAGAGATGCTTTGATTAAATTTTACAAAAAAAAATTAAATTAAACTTTTTAGGAATAATTCTAATTTAATTCTATGTAAATTATTAATACGCATAAAATAAACAAAGTAAATTTTTTAACTAGTCTAACTTTATAAATCTAGCAGCTAGACCATTGCAACAAGTGTCACTTATATATAAATGTATTAGAAGTTTACATAATTGAAAATAACTTACTATTATAGTTAGTTCATTAAAAATAAAAAATTAATTTTGATTATCAAATAATTATTACATTAATAAAAATATCGACAATAAAATTGTAATCATAACTAGGATTTACTGTAGTATTTGTGTGTATTTTGTTTACATTCGAAACATTGTTTACAAATGCAATACAAAAACATTAAAATATTGAAATAAAATTAAACTTCAAAATCAAATAATTCAAATCAGATCCGGAAGTGATGTCGGCGTCGATCGAGAGTTCGGACAAAAACAATATACACGAAGAGGTGTTCCGATTCAATGATTGGATTATTACGACTAAAAAGAGTCATATTTTGCAATCGAAATGCGTTTCGCCTTTTGTTTGCAATAATAGTAAACAAAAATCAGTCGAATCGGGGGATCAGTTGGATGTCGACCGCATTTGTCTCTTTTGCCGGTAATGTAATCGATTTAATCGAAACACTGATTGTTATTATTAACCAATCAATTGGTCGTCAGTTATGAAGAGACACTATCGATGCCACACATGCCTGACATGACTTATTCAAACAATTTCCTCAATATTCAACATAAAGACGGCTTCGGTCTTGAGTTCGGGTGTTTGGATGCACTCAAACTGGTGGCCAAAGAGCTCCCGAAGCACATCAAAGTGAGCGCTTCCGAGGATTGGCTCAAAGCTCGCTCTGACTGCGAGTTCAGCAAAATTATGAAGAAGTTGTTCGACTGGACGTTCACCACTGACTACAAGGGAACGGTAGTTAACGCCAATCCCGAAGGTATGCGCTATGAGTTCGAGCCGACCGAACAGCGCATTGATATCGAAAAGTTGAAATCGAAAGACGAGATTCTCTTCTACGATGAAATACATTTGTTTGAGGATGAGTTGGCAGACCATGGAGTGGCTCAGTGTTCGGTTAAGATTGTAATTACTATTATATTCTCATATTTTTCGGTTTTAATTTATATTAATTTATTTGTTGTCCATTCAATAGCGAGCTATGAAAAACTCATTTTTCGTATTATTGCGTTATTTTCTACGCATTGACAGTGTTTTGGTTCGCATTAACGACACCCGACTCTACCACGAGGTCTGACATTACTTTAATTTTGGATTTGATTTTAAATTAATTATTTGTTTGTTTTTATTGTTTGCCTACAGATCGGCAATAATTATATTCTTCGCGAGTTTACAAACAAAGAAAGTTATATCAAAGAGCTGTCAATACCGGCGCCGATACTCATAGATCCGGTCGCTCTGAGCAATCATTTAAAGCCATTACAAGTGGTTTGTCATAAAATCACGTTATAATCATCAAACCTCTCATCACTTCTTATGAATTATGATTTAAATATGTTTTATATTTAATGCATAAAAATTGAAATTAATTCAAAATAAAAGCTAAAAAATAGATTTAATTTTACAAACAATGGATTAAATAATTGATGAGTCAATGATGTGGTTAGCGTTCACTATCTGGTAAGTCATTATCGATGAACAGCAGATCTAATAGTCTTCTGCAATAATCGAGTTCTTCTAAGAACTCTTCCGTTCCCCTCAGGTCTTCGATGCGTTGTTTTAAGAACTTCTTGAGACCCCATTCCCGACGTTTGCAATCAGTCTTCGAGGGCTCGTGGCCTGAGATGAGCGCATAGAGAGCGGCCAATAAGTACTCATGAGTGGAGTCGTGTTCGCCCTGAAGAGCACCAATGAGTTGATCCAAAGCTCCCAAATCGTAGAGTGAGTCACATATCGATGGCTTTTGACACAAAGAACTGATCAAAAACGAGGCCTTAATTCGCAGTTTATTATCAATCGATTCGGGATTAGTTGAGTCCATCGCCCGCATCAACACCGAAAGGCCGTCCAATTTGGTCTCAAACGTCTGGAGCGCTGACTCGTTGTCCCGAATAAGACATGAAATCGCGTAAAGACTTTTGATTCGAACGCTTTCTTTGTCTTTAGAGTCCAGAATCCGAACCAAAACAATCAGCAAATCCCTGTCCAGCGCCTGATTCTGACAATTGGTTTCGTTTTGAACCATTTCGGCCAACAGTTCACACGCTTTCGACTTCAGTTCATCTGATTTCGACTCCAGAAGAGGTCGAAACACATCGAAACCTCCCAATTGGCCGAAGTCTCGCGCATTGTCCAGATTTCCCGTTTGATCGATGAGTGTCTCAATTGCGGACACCATTTGGTGCACTGTTTCCATAGAAATAAGTCCATCGGCTGTTGTCTCACTTATTCCGGATTTGATTACTTCCAAACATTTGGACATCTCTTGGATCACATCAGTGGTCATAGACTGAAAGGCTTGAGAGAGCCATTGCTGGCGCTCGGGATCTAAAGGATGTAATTCGGGAGCATTGGCCGGCAGTTGGTCTTGTGGTACGGTTTCCATACACAGCCGAAGAAGGCTTTGTATATCTCGGGGAGGCCGAGGAGGTTCTGATCCGTCAGACATTATTTATCACTAATATAGTAAAGATTAATGATTTGCAAACTTTATGTATTAATATTTCAACGATCAGTAATCAGTAAATAATCTTTTATCAACTTTTAATACAAATTTTTGATTGTTTTCGAGTATTTTCCAGATATTTCCAAAATATGTTTGACGTAAATCTACATCAGAGCACATGGAGTGTTGAAAACAGGTAGTGCCGCCCAACGCTAAATAAATGTATTGACATTTTGTATCTTTTTTACTTAAGCCAAACGTATTATAAAGTATAAATTTAAGTTTCAAATATTCACCACTAGAAGCGCACAGGTATGCAAAAATACAACTTAACCTAATGTTCCGGTGCTGTGCTTTGTAGAGCGCATTGCAGATCCGTTTACATCGCATTGATAGGCAAAATCACTTCAACTCAAACAACGCATTGAATAAAAAGGTAAATAATTTTAAATTAAATTCAGTTTTATTTGAAATATTAGTTTAGTATAAATAAAATGATGAAAATATGCAAATAATTACTCCAATAGATCCTTCATATATATTATGATGATTTATATTAACTGAATATTTAATTTAAATACTAAGCTCTAAAAAAATTATTATAAAACTAAATAATATTTCTAATCTAATCTGAATTTCTTAATCCTTTGCAGACATTAATTCGGAACTAATTCAATGCAAATAACGATTTTGGCGACAGTTTAATGGCTTATGATTTGTTGGACAATAAGTAGATTAAAATTGTATAAAAAAAAGACATCAAAACAAACAATACTTTTTAGTTAACATTTTAACACAATTAACGTAAGGCTTAACTCAGTGACGACTCGGGCTATAGGAATGGCTCCAAACATTGGTTAAGGAGAATGACTGTCCAGAGCCAGACTATAGACAAGTCTGAGTCGATAGGGTTTACCCTTTAAGTGGTTAAATGGTTAACCTTTTGGTCGGATTATAGGAAAATGTTTATATAATCTATAAGTTATAACTTTGAACTCTAATACTGTTCTTTACATTCGATTCAATTGATGGAATCATTTGAATGTTTGATCGATTCGGTCCAACCATTTGGGAACCGATTCATTGTTCGCACATTTGTTCCGATAATTCTTTTTATCGAAATGTTGTCTAACTATAGGTTTAGTCGTTTCGGACGGACTTTTAGGTGCATTCGAGCGAATAATTGAATGCATTTCTTGTAATTCATTAATTTGTCTCTTTTTGGCCAAAATACGTCGCGAAAGGAAATAGAGCTCACGATTGAAGGCCTGTCGTTCGTTCGGATCAGTTATTTTCTCCAATTGTTTGAACATTTGTTGGATTTCTCTGAATATCGGATTAGAATTACATTTGATTAACGAATAGTATATTTAAATATAGTTTTTGAGTCGAATTACTCGCAAATATAATTGTGCTCTTCCTGTAAGTCAAACAAAAGCTCTTTGATCTCCGAATCCAAAAGTCTGTTTTTGATGGTTTGGCTGAAGATCTTTCGCGTCGGGATGTGATCATTGCATAACTGGTTGTGTTGTTTGAGTCGAGATATCTCTATCTGTCGGTTGGCTATAACTGAATGACTTTTTGAGCTCTAAATACAATTAAAAAAATTAAATCAATTGAAGAGAATTGTCTTCGGGTGTATGCATACAGTGGTTCCCAACAAGAATGGTATGTCTTTGTATTGCAGATGAAAATGTTTGGACGGATTAGATCTGTTTATTGCTTCCATTGACTTTGATTTTGGCATTTTATCACTAATTTTAATCTCATTTTTAATGGCATTAATAGTTGTCTGATATTTGTCTTCACTCCAGACCTGCTCTTCATTGTTGTCCTTCATTGACGACAAACGCTTTGGATTCGAGTTTCGGTTTTCAGTAAAAAGAGCCGTTTTTTCGGTCTTTTTGCTGCCATTGATGTCATGTCTTCCGTCGAGTCTATTATTGATCATCAATTGCATCGAAATATTCTGTAATTGAGTTTCGATTAGCTTTAGTCGCGTTTCGATCAATTCGTTGCAATTGTCTGATGAAGAGGTGGTCTTCTGATGGCCAGAACTGTTGAACAATTTGTTTGACTTACAATCTGTTCGACAATGGATGTGCTCATCACCAGAAGCACACGAACAGCAGACCATACAGTTCTTACAGCCATTGATCTTAACTCCTGTATTGGTGTTCGCATTATTAACAATATCATTGACCACTTCGTGAGAATCCGAAGACTTTAGTTGTTTTTGAAGAACGAGTTTAGTTTGGATTTTCCTCAAAGCGTTCAACAGTTTCTCTCCTTCTGTCGACACTATTCCCACTCCTAATGGCCGACAGATCTCCTGATAACTCGATTCAGACAACGAAGAAGACATCACTTGATTAGCATATGGTTTGTGTCAAAACTTTTTGACAAATAGTTATCTAACCATTGATCCGAAAGTCTATTTATGGCACAAAAGACTTAGACTTACTCTTGAAATGCGTTTAAAAATAAACAAATATTTTATTGGTTAACGATTTGCGTAATAGGATTGAACACAAAATACGTCATTATTTAAACTTTGGATTAAAAATTTTAAAATTTTAAGTTTGGGCTAAGAATGGACTAGAAAATGGATTTGTTTTATCTTAAATTTGTTTAACTTCTTAAGCTTTGTCTTTGATTAAAAATTAATTATTAATTAAAGTTTAAAATAAAAATTAAGATTATTTTTAAACATTGCCGCTAACCAGTCATATGATTGTCAAAATTGAACTTAAGTACAATTTAACTTATTTACAATAAATATTATTTTGGAATAATTATAACTTTTGAAACTATTTTTGCTTATTTAATTTTCTATTTATTTAAATATTTATTAATTATTATTTATAAATTATAGTTTGAATTACGTTAATAGTTATAAAATAAAATTAATTTAAAGTTTGTGTTTACAAGTTTAGAGTTTGGACTGAATTTGCAATAAAAACAAAACGTAATTTACGTGTTGACCTAATTTTGAAATTTAGTGTAAATGCAATAATTATTTCAAATGCAGTGAAACTTAATTTTAAATTAGTTTTCATTAATTAATTGAATAATGAATTATTCAAATGAGTTATTATTACAAACATTAGACGCTTTCGGACCGAAAGTGTTTGAAATGAACGGTTCGTTTGCTATTTGGATAGAAATAATGGAAACATTTGAGAAAAATTCGGTCAAATGTTTGCTCGAATTGATTGAATCGATGAATGCAATCGAAAAATACGATTTAGCGAAACGTATATTAACTGAAGGTTTTGATGATGTGATGGATGACTACAGACAGAAGACAATTGTGGCCACAGATCAGATAGAAGTTGGAACTGAAGACCAATCTCCAGAAGACCGAACACTTGTTATCAACGAAGACATCGAAGAGGAGAACAACGAAGACATTAATAAAGACACTGAAGAAGAAGTAGAGATAATATCTGAAGTGAATACTAATGATGTGGAAGAAGTGAAAAGTCAACAAAATTCTGAACAAACTCTTAGTTCGAGCGGTAGTTATAGAGACGCGTCTCAAACATTACGTGCAGTCATTGCCGAAGCGGGTAATGAAGTGTTGAGTCAGACCTCATATAAGAGTTGTTTGGATTTATCGGACAATCTATTGTCAGTCGACGACGACATTGATTGCAATGAATCTCAAAATACAAATAAGAGTTTAGAGATTCTGACCGAAACGATGAGTCAGAATCTAAACTCAACCGAATTGTCAGACGTGTCGACACCAAAGCCTTCCTCTTCGACCAGCGATCGCCTAAGCGGTCAAGTCTTGTCTCTATCGCCGATCACTTCCCTCTACTCTCAAAGCAAAACAAGTCATTCGCCAACCCTTTCATTGAGTATATCTTCGGTTTCGAGTAATTCTCCGAAATCTTCATTGAGTTCCAGAAGTCAGTCAAAGCGATCGCCGCAGAAGTCAATTGAAATGACGGCCGAAGAGTACAAAATACTTGTTCCGTATGAGTCGTACTGTTCAGAACAGCATTACTTCACGAATACTGTCACTAATGAGAGCCCTATCGGCGATGATTCCGACATTTCATTCATTTCTGACCAACTCTATGAGGACTTGATTGAAGAAAATATTAAAATTATTGAATCAAATAATTAGTTTATTTAATATTAAAATTAAACAAATTTTTTAATTACTTTTTCTGTAATTTATTTATTAATTTTTGTGAAATATTTAAAAAATTATAATTTATTGTTTAACAGATTAATCCAAACTTAGATTTATTGTCAATTATTATTAAAATTTGTTCTGTATATACGGTACTGTGTTTTAATAACTGTTGACTTACGGTAATAAAAGTTAACTTGATAAAACTAATTTTGAACAAATATTTTACTTAGATTAAACATTATTTATGAATGAGAAGCAAAACAAATTGTTTTGTCTTTGGTAGCCGTTGGCAACGACTTATTTATTGTTGAAAATTAATCTCTCATTTAAAAGTCGCCTAACTTTGTGATAATAACTATTGAATGATAGCGAACGTGATTTTAAACATGTTCTTCAATATTAATTACTTTTGATTCAATTCACGTCTAATTCGCTTAAATAATAACAAATTTTAACACATTATTCAAAACCAAACGAATTGTTTAGTCAACGCATTAATCGATATTACGCTTCAATCGTCACTCAAGTGATAAACAAAAGAAATTTTGATTTTTAATTACAAAAACTTAACAATAGTTTTGTTATTATTTATG
>JAQFXP010004167.1:0-11148 GCA_034693685.1 Belba bartosi
CAGCACATCACTTGGGCCAATAAACCTGCCAAATATTTTATTAGAAACATCAGGAAATATTATAGTTGCAGGCACTTCTTCACAAACGAACAAAGGTGTCAATAATTATTCCACAAATGCCAATTTAAATCAAAAAAATGTTTTAAAACGAAAAATTGATAAACTAGAAGAATTTATTATTTACAAATTAAATTTTATTTTAATTAAAGAATTAAAGTAAATAAATTTTAAAATAAATTTTTTAAAATGCAAATTATATAAAAAATTATAATTTTTACAACTTTAAAGCAAATTTATACAAATTCATTTAAACATTAATATAAAGTTTACATGAAAATTAAATTTTTTGTATTTTATTTATTAAAATTTAGAAACCACATTAATACTTTTATGTAACAATTATGTAATTTGTAAACTATTTTATTTAAAATTATTTATTCTATTTAATCTAAATAAAATATTATTTAAACTAATTTAATTTTTTAAATAAATAACATTAAGTAGCTTGTTATCTTAAATTGGTTATTAAGGAAAATATTCCAAATAAAATTATAAACTCTATTTTGATCAAATCACCGATTGGTACAAAAATAAAATCAATTAAATTTCGGTATAATTAAAAGTAACAGAATTGATTTAAAATAAAAATAACTAAATATAAATAAAAATATTAATTTTTAATATATTTAATATATTTAATTTTATGTATAAGGTCATATTTATATGATTTAATTTATTTAAAAAATAATTTAATTAATTTAAGTAGTCAAAATTGGAGTTTGATAAATTTGAATAATTTTTAAATAATTTCTAACTATTAAGCTAATTTTTCAAAAATATACTCTATTATATATATCAGAATAAATTTAATATTTAATGATAGTTGTCCGACAAAAACGTTTAAGTAAGACCTTTTTGCAAACGAAATTCTATGAAAAATAAATGTCAAATTTCAGAATTGTAATTTGAATTTTTAACTCATCTACCTTTTCATTGTTTGAGAATAATCGACACTGTGGAATAATTAGGTCAATTGATTATCGGGGGTAAAATTTAGAATAGTTAAACATCAAGTGAAAATACGAGATTTAGAGATTCGATCGGAAAGTTTAGCGATAAAAAAATTAGTTAATTTTATAATTTACAAAAGTTCTGTAATTTTGTTTAATTAAGTAATAAAATTATTTGTTTTAAATATTTCAATTAATTTATTTATAAAATAATTTATTATGAATTATATTTTAAATGCGATTTTTTAAAGATTTCCAAGTAAATTTTAAACTTTTTCATATTAACAGTTGCCATAAGGTTATATACTAAATAAATAATTAATTTAAACTAATTCATACAATAAATTTACAGTTTATATTAAAATATTTTATTTAATTTTTTAATAAATATGTATTAAATTATTTTTGTAAAAATTGACAAATATTTTTAAAAATTGACAAATATTTTTAAAAATAGTCTAAACTATTTATAATTAAATAAAACAAATCTAAACTAATTATCTCTTAACCAAAGCATATACAATTAAAATGCAAGGCCAAGCCAAAATATTTTAATTTAATTAAACAAATTAAACTGTCAATGTGATAATGTCAGATTATAAAATAGACTAATAATAATTTTAAAAATTATACAAAATATTTTCATCAATTAATATTATAAAATTATTTTATAATCAATATAAAATATAAAAAACATACCTGTAATGCTTCTTAATAAATAATGGATATTTACATTTTAATTTAAACTTTAAAATTTATAGTAAAATCTATTTAACCATTAATAGCGTATACTTTTTATTTTATTATTGAAATTTGTATATTGTGTATATTAAATTAATTTTAACATTTAATTATATTTACAACTGCAAATTTAAATAATTTTTTTGTTTATTTTAATCAAACTTTAACATTTTGTTTAATTAAAAAATTGTAAACTTTAATTGACTAAATTGTTTATTTTAATTTCTTAATTATCCTGGTAAAAGAATAATTTAATAAACTTAATTTAGTTTTATAATTTAGTGTATAAAACTGTAAACTAATTAATATTTTTGTTTAAATTAATCTAAAATTTGGTATTGATTCACAACAGGATCAATGGAAGTCTAATTAAAATATACTTTTGCATTAATATCAAAAATAATATTAATATTGAGATGACGCAACTCAACTCAACATAACTTTATTCAAAAGCTTTATATTTATGCCATTTTTGATAACATTTTGTATTATTTCTAAAATAAAATTATATTTTAATACACTTATATAAATAATGTTTTATTACACATAAAATGCTGTATACGATAACATACGTTATGCTGTCACCATAAACAGAGTTAACATATAAACAACTAAAACAAAAAACATATATAAGAATTAACACAACTATCAGTTATTCGCCGTTCTTGTCAACAGATACTTACAGTATTTTTAATAATGGTTAGAACACTATGAAGAGCATTGAATAAAAATTGAGTTAAAACCGTTTTCTACGCCTTTAAATCCGGATTGAATGAAAGCATAGCTAACTTTTCAACTTCAAACACTTGACTCTCGAAAATAGCTTAACGTTATATCAAGTTATAAATCGGGCATAGTCTAAAGTTAGTCCTAGACCTTAAACGGAGTCCACATTTAAGTTATCAAAAGTTTTTTCTTATTAAATTTAACGTAAATTGTGACAACAATTGGGGCCAATTTTTGCAAAACTCAACATCCGTTTTTATATCAAAATTAATCAATGTCACATCTTTATAATATATTTATCTATTTCTAAATTAAATTAATATTTTTTAATAAATCTTAACAAATTATTTTCATTTATAAAACTTTTATTAATAATATTTAATATTATAAAAAAAATTGCCGTAATTCATTTGGATAAATCTTCAAATAAAATAACAAAATTTATACAAATATTAAATTATTTTATATTTAGAAATTTCTTAATATATTTTTAAATTATTGAATTTATTTATTTTCTATTAATTGTTCAAATGAAAATTATTAAATAAATGTCTTTTTTCTAATTTGATAGAAAATGCGTGCCAAGCAAAAATTTTTGTATAAACTATATAGAGCCGATAATATTGGTAAACTTGGAATTTACGAGAAATGTAAAATATGTTTAATAGTTTAATCAAAATCAGAGTGAAATTTAGATTTTTATATAGTTTTATTTTTATTTTAAAATTAAAAGCAAATAATAAATAACATTCACAATCAATTAGTGATTGAATAATAGTTTAAATTAAACGCAATATTAAAAAAACATAGTTTTAAATTAAATTCGATTGCATTTGTTTCATATAAATAGTAAATGTAAATTTTATTACAATTTTTATTAATCATTAAAATAAATAATGTTTCTAAAATTTATCTAATGCAAAATATTTATTCTTTTTACAAATTATAGTAATAAAAAATTGGTTTGATTTTATTATAATTTTATATATTACAAAAGTCTTAACATTAGTTTGATTTAATCTCATATTAAAATTTTTTCATTTTTAATTATTTCATTTAATTTAAATATTTTAGCTTGTTTTTGCAGCCAAAAAAAATAATGCTTTTTAAAACTTATAATTTAATCAATATCAAATCTTAATTTACAGTTTTTCAAAAATAATTATAAATTTATTTTATCTAATTAAGTTTTTTCCAATGGTTTACTTTTTAAATAAAATAATATTATTTTTAATCTAATTAAATTTTATTACAGTATAAAATAATCTTCTTTGTGTTAAAATGATAATTATTTTGGACGTAATTTATGTATAATTACAATTGAATTAAAATTTTATTTTAATTGTGATTTGAAAGAATGATTATTCATTATTCAATTTGCGAAATAAATTTAATTAATAATTTATTTTTTATTGAGATATCGGTCCTAGAACTAATGAGTGTTCAAAAACGCTTTGGACATTTTGTATAAAAACTGGTAAATAATAACTTAATTTTTGCTTTAATTCAGTTATATTTTTAGCTGTTCAGCTTTATTTGCAGTAATATTGTTAAATGCACTCAATTTGTTTCAAATAGTCTCATTTAGGTGACATTTGGAAAGATTTAAAATTTTTGTGAATGTTTAATTTCAATTTATTAAGCTATTATTTGCGATTTTTTATATAAAAATAGTCCAAAGCGTTTTTCGACTCTCACTAGTTCTAAGACCGATATCGCAATAAAAAATAAATTATTGATTAAATTTATTTTACAAATTGAAAGATTAATAATATTTCTTTCAAATCATAATTAAAATAAAAATTTTATGTCAATTGTAATTATACATAAATTACGTCCAAAGTAATTATCATTTTAACACAGAGAAGGTTATACTAAGGATTTTAAAATAAATTTGGCCATTTGCCAACATAAGCATCATTTCGTAAATTGACTGAACATTATTGTTAATTTTGTAAAGTTTTTATTTATTAACTCAAGTTAAAACATATTTAAATTTTAATTTAACTTTAAAAAATAATTATTATGAAAATATTGTTTTGAATTAAATACCATAATTGAACATTTTTCAAAAAAAAAATTGTCTCATGCACTACACATATTTAACCAGGAGTGGAACTTAAATTCATTTCTATTTGCAAATTTTTATTATATAAATTTAAAATTAATTACGCAAATATTTACTTTTAAATTGATATTTTTGTACATGCCATTAATTAACTTCAAATAATCTTTATTATTTATATAATAATTTTTTTAATGATTATTAAATTAAATTTGTTATAGTTTTATCATTTAAATAATTATTTAAATAAAAAAAACTAATTTAAAGTTTTTAATTTATTTGTAATTAACTGTAATTACTGTAACTTTAAAATATAAAATCAAAAATTTTATTTATAAATTTCAGCTAACGTATTATTTTAGCATAATACTGTTTTATTTTTAAATTAAAAATTAATGTTGCAGTTTTTACAATATATATAATTTTAAATTAACAATAGATTATGTATATTTTTAAGATTTTTTATTCTGTTATTTAAATTGAAAAATAGAATCATATTACATTTTATTATAAAATAAGTAAAATAAATTAATATTTTTTTTAATTTTATTATTATTAAAAACTGTAAATTAAATATATATTTTAATGGAATAAATGGAATATAAATTTATTAGTATAATTTTGTTATAAAATCAAAATTTTCAATTTCTTAACAATATTTCTTCAATAAAACTGTAAAATTATTATAATATTTATTTTATAAAATCTATAAATTACCTATAATTTATAAAATGTATCAAATTTGCAAACATGTTTAAATATTTTTAATTACCGCACACTAATATAAAAAAATAATTACAATTTGATTGTATAATGTTAAAATGAATTAATATATTTATGTAATGTTTATAAATATTAAATCAAAACAAATATTTATAATATCCTGAATCAAAAGTTATATTATCTAATCAGAATAATTTCTAAATTTTAAAAATATATATAATAAAATAATTGTTTGTTTAATTAAAATTTTGATTAGAATTAGACACTTTAGCATATTTACATAAAATATTTAAATTTTATTATTAAATATATTTAAATAAATATTTATCTTAATTGTAAAATTATTTGTTTATTATATTTTTTATAGATTATTTTTAAAAATAAAATTTTAAAATTTTTTGAATTATTTATATTACTTTTTGCTAATGGACGGTATTTAAAAAAATAAATATTCTTGTAATATTTTTTCAAAAATATAGTTTATATTTATGGTTTTAGTGAATAACGTTTAAATATTAATAATTAAAATAAACTGTTTTTTAATTTAATTAGCTGTAATCTAATTAAAATTTGAAGTAAATATATAACAAATTGTCTAGAAAATCTATTTTAATTAATCAGATATTGCAATATAATAAACTTTTCGATATTAAGTATAATAATAAAAAGAATAAATCTATTAAGAATAAATGCAAACACTGAGGAAATAATTAATAAAATTTTATAAAATTAAATTATTAATTAATTATAAAAATGTGTATAATTAAAATATATCAATGTAATTAATTATTTTAAAAATAAATTGTAATTTTATTTAATTCTTAAAAATCAAATTTTATTATTATTAAATAAAATTCAACAATAATTTTGCTTTGCTAGTTTCTTTTTTCCATATATCATGTACAAAATTTGTCAAAATCATAGCTAAATTGAAATAAATAATTAGTTATAAAATATATTTTAAAATAATTAACAATTAATAAATAAGATGCAACTCAATTAATAAATAAATAATAAAATTAATTTAAATTATAAAATATTTAATTTTAAATTATTTCTCAATTATATAAATTAATATTAATTCTTAATGTAAAATTTCGTAAAAATTTATTAGTTTTAGTTTCTAAAATTTTCTTAATTAGCATTAAATGTTTATTCTTACTTAAAATGTATTTTAATAATTTGAAAATTATAATTAAATTAAAAAAAATTTTAAATAACAGTTGTTTGATTGGTAAATAATTTTAAAAAATTTAATGCATTTAAATAATTTTTACATAATGGATTTTGTTAAATAAATATAATTTTCTATGAATAATTTTTAAAAATTAGTAATTAAATTAGAATAATTACACTAAGTCAATTTTTATTTATAAATAGTTGTTTAGCATTTGAAATTGTATAATTAGCTAAATTATATGTATTTATAAATACTTCACTGTTTTTGTATTAATTTTGAAAACTTATAAATTAATTTTGAAAGCAGTTGTCGATTTTTAGAATATATTTGGAAATTAACACTTTTATTTTGGAAATACACACAAATCACGTCTATGACAAAAAAATTAATTTATATACAATAAAAACAATAGCATATTAACAATATATTATGTTTGTTTTCAAGAATTATTTTTATTTTATTCTGTTATTTAAATTGAAAAATACAATCAGATTAAATTTTTAAAAATAATATTTTAAATTAAAAACAGTAAATATATTTTATAATTTTAATAATATTTACAATTGTATATTAGATATAATAATTGGAACAGTCAAAGAACAATGAATATTTTTAAATATAATAATTTGTAAAATTAAACCATAAATTTTAATTTAATAAATTTTGATATATTCAAATATATTATTTTAAACTTTTAACCAAAATCTTTTTTTAAAAACCTTATTTGTAAGATTTGAAACTAATAATTAGTCCAATTGTAAAGTGGTATTAAATTGACTTTATGCATGCAACCACTTAATATTACTTGAATAGTTTAGTTGAGTAGTTTGTCTTCTTTTTATTTATTTGTCTATTTGTCGTAGTAATGTATTAAACAGTATTTGTTTTATTTTGGTTTTTATTTTAATCAGGTTGCAATCTGCGTATTGTTTGATTTGGATTTAGTAGGTCTGAGTCTAATTTTCATTTGCTTTTTAACTGTAATTGATTTAGTTAAGATTTGTGTTAATTTATTTGGCTAGACCAAAATTTAAAATATTTAAAATTTGTAATTATAATTTTGTGATAATATATTTTTTAACAGTTTGACAAAAAATTGAAAAATTAATTATTTATCTTATTAAATTATATTACAGTTTAATTGTTTTCTGTTTAATTTTGCAATTTGTAATATATAGAGTGTCAAATTGAAATAGCCAAAATATAACACCGTGCTAACTTTTTTATTTATTTGAATATTTTTAAAAAGTTTACTTTATTTTAAAGCCAAAGAATGAAATTTTATTTAAATAGTTTTATTATTTTATTTTTTTTTAATATTCTCTAATTTTTAAAATAAAATTTCTTAAATCATTTTTAAAAATAATTTATAAAGATGTTTATAACGTTTTTGACGCACAAGATATGCATTTATAAACTTATGAATAAAATAATGCACTCATTGGTGTTGGAGACGGAATTAGCTGGCCAGGTTGCTCTTCAGACTTTACAGCCGCGAATTTATTTCTTTAGAGATATTTTAATTATAAAGTCTACTTGTATAGCACTCATGCATCGAACAACTTAAACAATGCATTTGTAAAGAAGTTAATAAAATGACTCAAAATAAAAGTTTACTAAAATAAGTATTTAAATCTTTCAAATCAAAAATTGACAATTTCATTAAACTAAATAACAATTATTTTAAATTTTAATAAAATTTTATTTTTTGGCTTTAAAATAAAGTAGACTTTTTGAAAATATTCAAATAAATAAAAAAGTTAGCACGATGTTACTTTCTGGCTATTTCAATTTGACACTATATAAATATGAACCTCAAAATTTTTATTTTTTGTTTTAAAATTAATTAATAATATTAAATTTTTTTTAATATTTTATTCTTTGATTATAAAGTTTAATAAAAATTTAAATAATTTTTAAAAATTTAAATATTTTGTTATTTTGCAACATAGTTTTTAGAAATTAAAATTTATCAAATATTTTAATTTTAGTAATAAATGTATAGCAAAAGCATATATATATATAGTTAAATAAATAAATCTAAAATAATTATTTTTAAAAATATTTTGATTAAATTTTAATATATTTTTAATTTTTATGTAATAGTTAACATCATCCAACATTAATTGTTAATTAGTTGTTGCTTTGCAATTTAAAAATTTGTTTAAATATTAAATATTTAGTTTATATTGCAAGTATAAATTATATATGTTAAATTGATTATAAAATGGACAAATAATAATTTTAAAAATTAGA
Source organism: Belba bartosi (assembly GCA_034693685.1). Classification (NCBI taxonomy): domain Eukaryota; kingdom Metazoa; phylum Arthropoda; class Arachnida; order Sarcoptiformes; family Damaeidae; genus Belba; species Belba bartosi. Next base: position 8,702 of record JAQFXP010004167.1, read on the forward strand.
GAAATATATTCAAATATTACTAATATAAAATTATTTTACAGTAAATATAAAATGTAAATACCTACCTGTAATGTTTCTTGTTAAGTATTAAACTTAAAAATACATAGTAAAATCTAATTTGATACACCGGATGATACAGACAACCATATTCAAAAAGGGACACGAATTTTGCAATTTAAACAAACTTATAAATATATTCGCTTGTACACTTTATTTTTAAACTTTTGTTATAGATAAAATAATAATTTTATTTATATTTAAACTTATTAAGTCTAAATTACAAAAGTTTTTTATTTTAAATTTTTATAATCTATATTAAACTTTAGTTATATGAATAAATAAATATTAGTTAGTTAATTTAAAACTTAGTCATTTAATTTATTTAATATTTTAAACTTTTGTTTTAATTCAAAATAATTTATATAAGTTCAAGTTTAAAAATAAAATATTTTTGCTTATTTTATGTTGAATAGCAAAACAAAGTATTAATTAATCATTAAAAATATACAAGCTATCCTCTCATAAAATTTTATTTAATAGAAAAAATTTGTGTCCCTTTTTGAATATGGTTGACTGTACATAAAAAATATTCTGGACAGCTTCTATGTCTATTTTATTTCTTTTGGTTACAAAAATATAAAATTATAAGATTTAGACTTTAAACAGAGTCCAAATTTAAGAAATGAAAGATCTTTGATTTTTAAATTTTTTGTAAATTGTGCAACAATTTGGATGAATCTGCTTCACAACTCGCCATCCGTTTTCAAATCAAAATTTATTGCTATTATATTTTTATAATTTATTTATGCATTTTTAAAAAAAATTTATAGCTTTTAATAATTCTTAATAAATTATTTTAATAATTATCAAATATAAACCAATATTTTATTTTTTAGGTTATCTCTCTTTTAATAAATTTTTTTTTGTTAATTTTTATTTATTTTTTAATAATTTTTAGCATTTTTAAAATATTTTAATTTATTTTCAATCATGAAATTGGTATTAATAATATTTAATATTATAAAAAAATTTTGCTTGATATCCTTTTGATAATATTAGTAAACATGCAAATATTTTTTAATAGTTTAGTCAAAATCAGAGTTAAAGTTAAATTTTTAATTAGTTTTAATTATATTTGAAAAAAATCACAAACAATTAGTGATTGAATAACAGTTTAAACTAAACGCTATATTAATAAAATATAGTTTTAAAATACATCTTATTTTATTTGTATCAATATAAATAAATAATGTTTCTAAAACTTATCCAATGCAAAATATTTATTTTTTTTACAAATTATAGTTATAAATAATAGGTTTAAATTTATTATAATCTATATAGTATAATATTATAATATTACAAATATTTTAACATTAGTTAGTTTTAATCATATATTAAAGTTTTTTAATTGTTATTTATTTCATTTAATTTAAAAATTTCTGAAATTTTGAGGTTGCCAAATAAAAATAATGTTTTTAAACTTATAATTAAAACAAAATCAAATCTTAATTTACAGTTTTTCAAAAATAATTATAAATTTACATGATCTAAAAGTAATTTTAAGATTATTTATATTCAAATTAATAAAGTATTAATTTACAGTTTATTTAAAATAATAATAATTATTATTAAATAAATTATTAAAATTATTTTTTTTTGTAAATTATCTAACAATGATTTTATTTTCTGTGCCTGCAGCAATTTATCTAATCATTTTTGTTTTTAAACACAATTCTTACCAAACAAATACATTTTTATATTTTATGCGCCAATAAACGTATTTAGGTAATTTAAAAAAATTATTTTATAATTTTAAATATTTGAATAATTTGACATTACATTTAAACATATAATGTTAATTAATTAAATATTTTCGAATTATAAACAATAATATTTAAAAATTTTAATTAAACTTTGTAACAATATATGTTTTTATAAATAATTTGCTATATTTGCATAGTTTTAATAATTTATAATTATTTAATTAAACATTTTTTGATTAGTTAATTTTTTTCAATTCAAAATTCTAATTTAATTTATTTTATTTAATTGTTGTTTAATTGCAAACTTGGAGCTAAAATAATTTTTTTATATTTAAAAACAATATAAATTTAACTCTCAATTGTAAGATTTTTAATGACATTTTCATTAAATCAAACATTTTATTGCTTAAAACTGTAATATATTTTATTATTTTATTCAAATCAATCCATAAATTACTATTTATATATAAATGTACAATTAATGCCACTCCTATATATTTTTCAATCAGCTTTGATTGGCATGAAAAATTATCGTTATCTAATTATTTATTATTAAAATTAATTTATAATATTACATTATTTACTTATTGAATAAATATTGTAATGGTTCGGCCTATATTTAGGCCCGAACCACACCACACAATAAATAAAATGGCAGCCAGGTCGGCCTAGGCCGAACCTGGC
>JAQFXP010004168.1:0-11145 GCA_034693685.1 Belba bartosi
CTGTGCTGTGCTGTGCTGCACTGGTATGTGTGTGTTGGGAGGCAATAACTTTATGTTAGGTATTGTTTGTGGCAATAAAGCCAAGCAATCGCATCGACAAACTTGTCTTTGTTTTCTTATCACATATTCTCCAAATATACAATATTTTTGTGAAAAGGGATGGAATGGAAAGGAATGGAATCCCTATATAGAAAATAGAGAGAATTCGAAATCTATTATAACAGTAGAAAAGGGGATATATCTTGAAGTTATGAATAGGATATTGTCGCGAAGTCTTCTTTGGTTGAGTGCTCTGTAATAATTGTTAGTGAGCTTACACTGTGTGTCAGAGCTTGAGTTGTGTGGCTGCCAGTGCTGTGTTGCCTGTGCTGTCTGTGCCAACTCGATTATTTGAACAACTTTATTAAAATTCATCCCAAGAGAGGATCTCTGTATAGCAATAACTGTTGGCATAGTATTGCAATAGAGTATTGGTTTGTATTGGTTTAGCCCTACTCTTGACAAAATAGCCCCCAGAAAGACGAATAACAAAAAGCAGCCATCTCTCCATCCATTGTTTGCTCTCTCCCTCTCCCTCTCTCTCTCCATCTCCCAGTCATGTGCTTGATGTGCCTGATGTGCCGGTGCTTTCTTCGCCCGCACATCCATTCCAGTATTGGATGCGAGTGCTCAGCACAACAGCACAATACTCGGTGTCAATCACATATTGCTCCACCAGTTCCCCGATTCATAACAACGGAAGTGTCGATATCGACATTCAAACTACTGCTGTAGTGATAGTATGAAAAACATAGACTTTCTCTCTTCTCAATCTCTCCCTCTCCCTCACCCTCTCTCTTTCTTTACTCCTATACATACACACACTTTGCCTCACAATACATAAAATACATAAAAAGTATGAAAAGTAAAACTGCACTGACTTTAGCTCTATGTGTCTAAAAAATACTCTCTATTTCTTTCGTCGGAACTGAAGTCGCTTTTGGAGAATAGATAAAAAAATAGAAAAAATTGAAGTAAAGCAAAAACTTGATATTAGTTTGTGTTCTGTTTCTACATTAGTCGATATGCCTGTGCAGTGCACTAATGCACCGATAATTAGGAGCCAATGAATATTTTTTTCATACGGTTTATCAAAATGCATTTGGAGTCGGATATTGAGGAAAAAGCTGATTAATAATAGACGGGTTATAATGACTAAATTCATTATTAGTTCATTAGTTGATAACGGTTTCAGTTGACTATAAATATGTAAAAAAAGTTTTTAAAAAATGAATTCATCTCTTCTTATGCTATCATTATATTGAAGATACTGTAGCCATAAGTTCTTGAATTTAAAATATAAATTCTGCGGAATCTCAATCAGCCCTATGTCACGTCATTGCACATCAATTCGAAAGTCTGTCTCCGAAAGTCTTTTTTCGATCTCTTCTTTCCATTCAATTTATTTATCAAATATTGCATTAGAATTAGAATTTTACTTTTCTTTATATAAATAACATTTAAAAAGTTTTTTTATTGAGTGAAAAAAAAGTTAAAACTTTTTTAGAGTTAAATAAAGAGAAAAATAGAGAAAAGAAGATACTTTTTTCAAATATTCTGTCAAAATATGAATTCTGACTTTAAAAAGAAAAAAATATTAACAATAAGTTTGAGATCGAAAATTTTAATCAGTTATAGTCAGGACTTGAATTTTGTGTACTATTTGTGTGCCTACTCTAGAGTAACGTTTAGAAAAGGAGTCCTACTCTAGCCTATTGTCGCACTGAGTTGACAGAACCCTATTTTATCATTCAATCTTCTGGCGCTCCTTTCACTGGTTGACAGTTTAGAGTTCAATTTCATTTCGAATATTACATTGAATTTATAGAAAAAATTCATATTTATATAAAAGGTCTTTCCTTTTAATAAACTTTAAAAACTACTTCAGAATGGATGACATTTTTAAGAATCGCCTCATTCTAGTGCTCACAAGTGAGTGGAGATAGAGAAGAGAAGAGAATTTTTGAAAGAATTTTCTTATAAATTGTAGGACAAGAGTGTAGAGTATATTAAGTTAACTAAACACTGAAGACGTACTGTACGACAAAGCCCTGGTTTGTGAAAACTGTTTTCATGTTCACACTATAAGTGGTTTATACAAGAATATACAGTTTATGCAATTTTTCTCTCAGTTTGTTCTCTGTTCTCGATTTTATATAAATACAACACTTTTTCTCTCCACAACATTAGACCGAAAATTATATTAGAGTTTAGTGAGCATTGGCTCGAATTTAGTTTTGGGACTTTGAAATAACATTTCTAACAAATTTATATTTTTTTCGCCATTATTACTGCACTTCAAACAACTTCAATCTTTTAATAAACTGCTCACAAATCTCACAAAACGTTAATCTAATTTATATTTTCAGAGCAATTGTTTGGATTCTCTACACACTTGCAAAGTGTCCCTCGTTTTGCATACAAAACATTATATAAATTCAATTGGAAAACATGGGTTTTGAAAGTGAACTTTTAAAAAAACATTGCAAACAGTGTTGTATTGCTAAGTGAACTAAACTACTGTATTCTGTATTCGCTTATTATGCATAATAAATAAGTTAGAATATGTTGAATAAGTATTTCGATGTTCACTCGTTTTCAATAATCATAATAATAATAATAAAAAGAAAACTAGAGTTAAGTTGAGTTGAGTTGAGAGTAGAGTCGAATTGTCGATCTGTAGCCTAACTGAGCGGAGATCTAGCCTTCCGTTCCATTCTTTGATCGCAAATCCGTTGATGGCTTTGATTTGAGTCGAATAAAAAAGTGAAAGAGAACTGACACACAATAGACTCACTATTTATACGTTCATTTCGCCCAATCATATATAAACAGTTATATTATGTATTGAATGTTCTGAACATTTTTGATATTTTTATATACTCTTTGGTTAATATTATTTTTAGATAAGAAACATAAAGCCACAAAACGGACAGCAGAGATAAAGCGCATCATATGAGGCACAAAAATCTCAATTTTCAACTCTCTATTAACTTTTGTAAAGTTAACAGTTTTTGGATTTTTGTTTGATTGGCGTAACGGAGTTCCACATCTGATTCATGTGGGGATTCGATTCATACACCAGAATAGAGAATAAGACATATATATATACACAGAACCGTATACAATATACTGTATACAGCATACAGTACATCAGGAGTGTAGCACCGAATAGACTATGTGATAGAATACAAGTATAACAGTAGAGCCCGTATACCCACTACACAACTCATGACTGGTATTCGTTTGAAATGCATTGTGTAATACAGTGTATAACAGAATAGAGTCTCTTATATACAGTTTGTGTTATAATCTCTTTTCTCTATTTGAAGTGAATGTTATTTCCCGTTACAGTCAACTAAATAATAAGCTCTTCATAAAAGATGTCAAAAGAAATCTAAAAAATACAAAAAAGTGAAATTGCAATACGAGATGCCTTCGTATGCCTTAGGCCGGCCCGAGCTTTGTTCCCAACACCAGAGCCAGAGTCAGTGCCAGAGCCAGTGCCGAACAAATGTTTTGTAAGACTTGAAACACGAAACATGAGCCGCTTTAATCATTTATTACTTATCTCCTTTCACTCCATTCTATTCCTCTATCCTTATGAAAAAAGTTTTCTTTTATTAAAAAAAACTGCTTTTAATTCAAACAAAAAATAATTGCTTTTCATTACATTTTTTGCTGTAGAGAACAACAATTTAATCGTTAATCTTATCAAAACCAACACTAGTTTAACACTTTTTTTTATTAAAGAATTGTTTATTATTATTATTTTTGATCATCTATTGTATGCAAAATCTTTTCTTCAACATTAATATCAATTCGACATTTAATTTAAGTTCACTTTTCAAAAACATCATATATTGCGAATCGAATCGAAATTTTTATATTTTTTCACAAAAAAAATCATTTTTCTTCCACACCAGTGAATAAAATAAATTTATTTTTTATTATTATTTTATTTCTTGAAACTCTATTGTAAACTAATTTTAAAGCCGAAAAAAGTGCAACAACTCAACTGACAATAAGTTTCTATACAAACTGGTATTTTGAATGATTCGCTATAAGGCATTTGCACAATAAGCCAATAAATCTCTAATTGTCACTGAATTGTGTGCACAAAAAAAGTTCTCCAAAAATCTCCAAAAAAGCCCTTTAGAGTAATATTGATTCAAACCGTCGTTTGAGTTCTATTCGATAAACATTTTTTAAATAACAAATACTCTGTTTTGTAAAGTATAGATATTTCTATTTAAACTATTTGAAGGCAAAAATATTATTAATAAATTTTTATTATTAGCTTTTTTTAACAATAATAACTGATTCGAACGCTTTCTTCAGATTCAATAGAGTGTGAAAAATGCTCTTTTGAATTGAATTGTGAGTTCAGATTGAATTATATTTTGCTTTAATATTGCAGACATTGATTGTATAATAGCAAAGATTGAATAATAATAAATAAAATATCTATTTCTCGACAATAGATGTAACACAAATGCAATTAAACTATAAAAATGCAATTTAATGTAGAAATAAATTTAGTATTTATATCCCTTTTCTTCATTCATATGATAACAATTCAATAAAAATAAGTTATTTTTCGAACAATATTTAACTGACAATACAGTAGTTGAAGATAAGAATACATTTTAGTAAATGATATTATTTTTTCTCAATTCTATTTAAACAATTGGATTCAAAGTTGGCAATAGCTTCTGGTTTTGCATATTTCATATCAACTCTAAATACGAATACGAATGAGAGACACAAACCCGAAACCCACTGTAATTTAGAGGTAACTAACTTCGCTCTCTCACTATCTGGGCATTCGTTTCCTTATAATTTTGGTTTGACTCGCATTTGGCGGTCTATAAGGTCTGTAACTATTGTGCGGCACAACTATCCTAAACAAAAGTTATGACATTTTTTCTCGTCTCGATTATTCTCACATAAAGACTACATTATATACCAGTCATTGATCAAAAACATTGAATTGAGTGAAAAGAGAGGAAAAAACTATTTCATAATAGTCTTAAAGAATAATCTCACGAAAAAATTTATATTATATTATACTTATATTGTGTTTCATTAGAAATGATGATTCCCTCAAATAGTTGACTTTTTTGGCTATTATTTTGTGACGATTTTGGTTAACTCAATCGGTTAGTGCAGAGCCAGTGTTAGTGCCAGTGTCAACAGCACAGAGAGTAGGAGAGAGAGAGGAGAGAGAGAGAGGAGAGGGAGAGAGAGAGAGAGAGAGAGAGCAGGAGGGAGAGAGAGAGCAGGAGGGAGAGAGCGAGAGGTCAGTAAAGTACTGGAAGTGAGACAGGCCAATTTGATGTTTGTTTTGAGCCATAATAGCTAACTGGGTGCCACCCACAACCAGCACTAGCAGCACAATGAGCACAGCCACCAGAGCCACCACAACTCAAACACACTGAGTGCTAAAAAAGCTATTAAATTCAATTGTGAAACACAGGACCGGAAATATTGACGACTCCAAACCTCAAACCCGTAATATTCAAAGCATTCATTCAAAGCCTTTATTACTTTTGTTTTAATGGATCCGAAAAATGATTTCGAAAAATGTAGAAACAATGCCATTGACAGCAATGTTTTTTCTGCAGCGGGAGGTCTTGTGGTTTATTCTGTGCCTCTCTAATGGATTTTTTGGTCTGACTTTTGCGTTCATAGCTTCATAGCTTCATAGCATAACTTCATAGCTTCATAGCTTCTGGTGCTTCGGCTGTAATATGAGTTTTTGCATAACTTGTAATATTAGTATTTGATTCTTACCTTTATATATAAAATTTGTGTATAAATTGGTTTCGGATCATAATTATGGTATGCATTGCCGTCATGTCTTACAAGAATACGACTCATGTCTGATTGAGCATCTCATGAAAAATCGAGTTGTAATTTGGCATTCATTGGCATTCTTCGTCTGACACACTTCAACCGCCCAGTTGTGAAGCCAGTGATTATAAGCCGATGTGAATAGATTGGAGATAACATCTAACAATGTCACTCATATCAATCCCGCTTAAAATAATGGGTTTCAAAACTATCAAATCCTTCCTTATAGTCAATGCACATCCAATGCAACATATGCTTACTCTGTACAGATGTACATGTTAGAATTGCTTAGAAGGCATACAATGCATACACAATGCATATACAATACATCAATACATGCATACAGTGCCTCTCTATCACAATAACACCACTAAAGTACAGATACAGTATATAGACGTATACTACAGTATACACAGATCACTGTAAGAGAGCGTCCATTCAGTTAATAATATGTGAAAAACACTTTAAAACACTTTCCTTTTCTTTCCTCCCCTCTCACACATACTCTCTCTCTCTCTCTCTCTCTCCCTCTCTCCCTCTCTCTCTCTCCTTTCTCTTTTTAAATTTTCATTATATATATTCCAAACTCGACTCATCTCTATCTCTCTCTCTCTTTTCTTTTATATATCGAATATATATTTCTTTTGTAAATTAAATAAAAGCAAAACTATTTGAGCTTTGAGTCTAATCGTGTAAATAAATAAATTAATAATTTTTATTTAGTCTTAAAACTCAGCCTTTTTCACGATTTCTATTAACATTTAAAAGAAACTTCAATTCAATTCGCATTCTTTTGTCGAACGTTTGTCTGGAGAAGACCAGTGCCGAAGAAAAACTTATTTATCTTAAAGTTGATGATTGTGTTCGTGTTTGCGATGAGTGGCTGATAAATAGTTGCAAATCGAGAGGATAGGGAGGTTTAGGCAATAGGGGCTCTAAAGCCGAAGCCAAGCCGAGCCAGCACTGGCTCGATGTTAGAGTTGTGCTAACGTTTTGCTGATACGGAATAGTGTTTCGAAACAAAAAAAAGTTAAACCGTTTTTAGAAACTCTGAAAAAGCAAACATTGATTGCATTAACTTATGGCTATTCTTATACTACATAGTCGTGACTGAAAATGCAATTCTTAATTAATAGTGACAAACATGATATACATCGGCACTGGAATACAATGCACGTAAAAGAGGTGGTCATGCGTTTGGGTAATCTGATCGTTATGTCAAATACGTTCAATTGAAACACTATTCAACTCATATTAAGAGTACAATTAAATAAAGCAAAACATTGAGCAGTTGATGGCCAGCTTTGTTCGCATCAATGAAGGCGTTCACGAATACGAGTTTAACCAAATTTTTCTCTGACAGGCCTCACAATTAGGGTCACCTTTTTGTTTGCAAAGACCGAATACTTTACATAACAGAGCAAATACAAGTGTTTAGTCTTTTATTCGTGTAGTTATGCAATACTGAAGTCATGATTTAATTTTAGAAATTATAATATTTGAATCAATTTGAATGCAAAACATACAAACAGTTTCAAACATATTAGCCGTACATACGCTTTGTATTCACTTTGTATTGCATTCAACAGCAAAACTGTATAATAAATACATTTTTCTTTCACAATAAATAAATTAATATCAAGTCATTTCTATTCAAATATATATTTATTTAAGAAAAGTTTACTTTTTTTGCTTTATTTAATATGATATATATATTAGAAGATTATACTGTAATTATACTCATGTCATGTTTACAGCTGAACAGTATTTTGACACAACTTTATAATAATATACTTAAACTACTTCCAAGTCATGTCTTATTACAAGTTAAGCATTTTTTCTTCGATTTCGACTTCAATTTCTATATTTGGTAAATTCAAGGCATTCATAGATTAATTTCTATATTTATCGGTATTTATATATTGATGAAGTAATGGGTGGCATAGGAGCACATGATTAGCACGCGTTCCCTAATTACAACTTAAACGCAATATAATTAGAATATTTATAGAAAATGTTTTTCCGAATCATAAATTAGATAAGAATTATATACAAAGCTATGATTTGAAAAAAAGAGATATTTCGTCAAAAGAGAGCAAATCCAAACAAATTCTATTGAAATCTTGAAATTATAATTTGTTGCTGTTTAGATTTTTCTGTTTCTTAATAACTGGAACTTTCAAACAAAACTTTTATCTCAATCATTATTTCATGATTTGTCCAATTATTCAATATTTTCTTTTGAAGGATTGATAGATCCTTTTAATGCAAAAAACATTTTTATAAACTCTTTGAACGTTTGTGAATACGTTTGTGAAGAATCGAGAAATTTTAATACAAAATACAAAAATTCTTTACATAATTATATATCGCAAAAGAATTGATGCGCGAAATAATGCGAATATAGTTTAAAATATCTTTTGTCTAAATAGAATAAGACTAAAGATTCATAAAAATTCATTATTTTCTTTAAAAATATCTTTTGAATTGCGAATAAAGTGTTGCGAATAATAAAAGCCTAATAACTGGCAAAACATTTATTCAACAGAAAAACAAATAAATTATTATTCTTTTAACAGTCAATTATTTAATAAAATATTATATTGAATATGAGTTTTAAAAAACAATTTGATTTGATTTGTTTTACACATTTGTGAACTCTTTTCAAAAATTATCAATTCATTTAAGGGCGGATTCCTTAAGACAATACTATTTGTTTTGGGGATAAGTTAGTGAATGCATTGTTCTGTTCAACACATACTATACTATACAATATTTATACAATACCTGTACCTATACTATATGTATGTTTATTCTGTCATTTCTTCAAAAAATTGATTCTACTCTCATATAATATAATGTTTTTCTGTTTTACTCTAACTATGAAAGGTCGGGTAAACCAAATTAAAGATTGCTGTTTTTGGTTTTAATCATTAAATCATGTTTAAAAATGACTACCAGCAAATTTAGACACTACGCTATAAATTTTAACTATTAAAAAAATTATTTAAAATTAAAAAAGCTGCTTTGCACATAGTAAATTTAAAAAAGTTTTTAAAATGTTTGAAATTTTGATGTAATGTTTGAAGTAATAGGCTCTTGTAACAGTAACCCAGGTTTGAATCTAGATTACTCCAAAATTAAAAGTTTTATTTTTTTTATGTTCTAAATTTACTATGTTAAAAGCAGCTTTTCTAATTTTAAATAATTTTTTAAAAAATAGAGGAAATTTATAACTGAGTATGTAAATTTGCTGCTAATCATTTTTAAACATGATATAATAATTAGGATTTAAAAAACGGCAAATTTTAACTTTGTTTGTCCAATCTTCTATAGTAAGACTATATATTAGCTTAATTGTTTGGATTTGAGAAACATTAAAATTAGAAAATAATTGCAAATTCGAGTCATCCGAGTGAAAAGTATTGAATCGAAACTATTATTTTGTTCATAATTTCTGTTGCATTCAAATTCTGATAGATTTCAAAGAAATGAATAGAATATTATTTCGGAAACACATATTATATTGAATTTTTGACAATTGATTGTAAATACTACAAAATCAATATTAAACATAACAATGTCGATACAGTTTTCAATTTAATAACAAAAACTATTTTTAGAAATGCAAAACAAAAAAAAACGAATATACAGTATCTGTTAGTTATTGTTATGTTTGATCAATCTTTTTTGCATTCAATGCAATTCATATTTATATGTTTTTTCATTAGATTATTTGCAAAAATAATCATATTATTTGAGCTGACATTCGACATAATGGTGAACAGAACCGATACATTACATTCTGACAAACAAAATCTGAAATCTGGTTCAAAATACAATCGATTTTTATATTTATTGAATTTAACAATAAGCCAAATACAAGCAGTTTATTATAAACGTATATAAAGAATACAATAGAAAAGTTAGTATCATATTATGAATGTCTCATAAAATGATTGGCAAAAAACTGTTGTCCTATTTCGCGATACACCGAAAAATTCTATTCAATCTATTGTTGAGTCAAACACTAAATTATATTGAAATCGGAAGACCAGTATTGACTGGTATTGTCACAGATGTGCAGACATGACAATATAGAAAAGCTTCGGATTAGAAGTCGGCCCAAAATTGTTGACCGAAAGCAGATGTCTTATAAGCTTTTAAATGCAAAACCATTTCTAATGCTAAACAGGATTACACAGAATTTTATATTCATTCTAACCATAAATTCAATTTAATTCAATTGGATTCCAATTACGCAATGCCTGCTCTAACAAACTTACGTCAAATCGTTATAGAGTTATACTGTATTGTAATATACATACTATAAGCATAACATTATAAAGTTGTAGAGTATGTTATGTTATGTTATGTTGGGCTTCACTTTACTTCACTTTCGGATTGAAATACCTGTGAATTTTCGATCTCAATAGCCTTTGGCTATAATTTATCATTTGTCTGATTAAGCATTACATAAATAAAACTCTCTCTCTCTCTTTCTCTCTTGCTCTCTCTCTCTCCTGCTCTCTCTCCTGCTCTCTCTCCTGCTCTCTCTCTCCAGCTCTCTCTCCTGCTCTCTCTCTCCCCTCTCTCGACTATCAGAGCCTGTAAGCACTGGTCTAAGTATTATTGAATTTATCATTTGTGCCAAAAGAGCAGTCGTGAAGCGTTTATTTGAATCGCTTGTTAAGAACTTATCCTCACATTCAATAATGCGAGAACTGTTGGGTTCTTATTAGCGCAGCTACCTGTTCCCTACGTTCCCTACATTCCCCTCTGTCTTCAATGCTGTAATTGTCGGCCAATGCTAACGACGCTAACAACGTTCAAACAGCATAACTAAAAACATAATCAATTATGTCGTGAGTTTTAGTAATTGATTTTGTTAAGTTAGCATCTCCTTTTGTTTTTAATTCCATTTATTCTTTGTTTTATAGAATAACATAAATAATTCTTAAATTTTTCATTTTTATGGCAATTCTCTATTGAAAACTCTGATTGCCTAAAAACTTGAGGCATAATAACAAACAGTTTAAGGAAATAATTGCTTATATTTATTAAATAGATGTTGAGATAGCTTTGATTGTGAGCTAAGCATAATTGAATGCCAATGTAAATGTATGTATGCTAAAGAGTGAGTGAGTGAGAGAGAGAGAGAAAGAGAAAGAGAGAGAGTGAATGAGTGAGTGAGTGAGTGAGAGAGAGAGAGCACGAGAGAGAGAGAGGACGAGAGAGAGAGAGAGGGAG
>JAQFXP010004169.1:0-11144 GCA_034693685.1 Belba bartosi
TTTACTCAATGTTAAGGTTATTATCCTCTCAGTTGAATACAATCTAATCTAATGTATAATTTACTAAAAGTTGTTTTTAATTATCAGAAACTATTAGTAATTATGCAAATAATTCTTCATTAGATAAGATCTTTACAGTAATTTTTCTTAAGATATAAATTTTCTTTACTTTAAGTTTTATTTTTAAATACTTTATTACAAAATGCATTATAAATTGATATTAATTTTAAGTTTTTAGTAGATTTTTATCAGATTTCTTAAGAATTCTAAGTTTGTTCCGTTTTTTAAAATAAATTTTTTTGTTAATTGATTACAAAACTAATGCCAATGTTGTGTTGTTTATGGTTTTAATTTTATGAATAATTAAGCATATATTAACGCCACTTAGATAATAATTGTAATTTATTTAAAACTTATTTTTACTCTTTTTTCTGTCAAATTAAGATTAAATTAAGAGATTATATTTAAATTTATTTATAAACTTAAAAAGTTAATAAATAAAAACTTTATTTATTTTGTAAAATGTATAAATTATATAATTAATGGAATATTTTTGAAACAATTAACAATTTTTAAATAAAACAATTAATTTAAAAATGGTAATGACGATTTTATCTTAAAATTAAAAGTTAAAGTTTAATTCTAATTTAACAAATTGAATAAATACAAATTCAGCAGCAAAGTTTTGTTCAAGTTAATTAAATTCAAATTATAATTTACAGTTGTGCATGTTTCTAATTTTAGTAATCTGTTTTATAAGAATTTTATTAAATTAACCAGCATACTCTTTTTTGCAATAGGATTTTTTATAACTTTGCCGAATATATCCAAAGTGTAATAAATTAAATCAATTGAGTTAAAAGTTAGATACCGTTTTAGAATGTTAAGTCTAGTTTATTTCATAAAATTATATGTTATAAATAATTTTTAAAGTAATTTAATTCTTTGAAAGTGTTCGCCAATAAGACTGTTCTTAGACTTAATATAAAAACATTACTCATTTTAATAATAAAACTGCTAGCTTCCTTCAATATAACAATATATTTTATTTTAAGCCCTTCATTGTATTATTCATAACTTATCATCATAGCAAGCAAGCTAGCTTAAGGCCAAGGGCTGGCATTATCGCAAAAATAATCAAATGATGTAAAAATATTGGTTTATTAAATTAAATTAGTGAAACATACTTGTTACTTTATTTTATTTTAAGTATATAATTATATTAATTACCTAATTTATGTCATCTTAAGTTTAAATTTGTTGTTGTTGTTAAAACAGTATTTTTTGCAGCCTTGACTATTTAATATACTGTATTAAAAAAATATCATTTTTCTTTTCTTTATTTGCTTACGTCTGGTATAAAAACAACTTTTATATAAAAATAATTAATTTAAAAAACAACAAATAATAAGTTACTTAGATAATTTGTGAGGAAATGGTTGAAAAAATATATTTATTTTATTTTATTGTTTATTACCTGATCTGCAATCGAACTAATATGCGGTCGTCTTCGGCCCCAAAAATCACTTTCCATGCAATTAACAAACGGTAGAACTCTGGTCATATTATTAGCCAGGTGCTTGATTGCACAGGACTGGATGGTATTTCCCTCACACTCTTTGGATCCATGATGGCAATAGATTTCCACATCTTCTCTATACTGCGTGTGCTGTAAGTGTTGAGAAATTCACAATTATTTTATTCTAATTATTTATTTGATTTGATTTTTTCCTACATTTGACTAAATATATATTTTTTTATATAAGGATATGATAGACTAAGTCATAAAATTTTCCCCATAAAACGTTTTATATCTTGTTTTTTATATGATAAATTTACATGCAAAAAAGTATTAAGCTAGATAAAATAAATTTGAATTGAGCTCAAAAATGATTGATTCGTTCGTTTTATTTGTTGTATTTGATTTCACTTTTTTCTACGTTTGTATTGATATTATTTTTGTTTGAATACTATATTTACAAAAAAGTTTACTCAAAGACATCAATTGGTTTGAAAACTAGTATTCGATGCTCTTTGACATTTGGAAAAATAATATAACAAAATATAAAATATAATAATTTCTATTCAAACCTCTGCTTTGCCGTAAGGAATGAGATTAATGTCCATTATTTCGCCAATTTTGCCAAAAGTCGGATAAAGTTTTTGTCGAATGAATTGAATACTATCCGGACATAGAGTCTCGTAATAGACATCGATTTTAACTTTAGTTACATTTTGTTGACATTCTATTAAATTCAGATAATTATATAAAAACGAAATAAACGCCAAATACTTCATAATTGAAATGAGAAGAAAAACTACTCAAAGCATACGAAGCGAAAAATTATTCGTTTATTCTCTTTTACTATTCACCAGAATTTATAGTTTGAGTAAAAAAGAGAAGAAAAAACATAAGAAAAAAAAGTTTTGTTAGAATAGCGAAGAAAAATGATGGACTAAACAAACAAAAGTATTATATAAAGAAAAAAAGAGGAAAAAATCGATTCGAAAAAAGCGTCTTATGTTTCGGATGAGAAACAAGTAAGCGATGAAAATAGCATTGAGTTCAGGGCTTTTCTGCACAAACTTGAAAATTGGTCGACGACTCAGACACCCATTCAATAGTGAATGGCGAGAGAGAGAGAATCCGCCCTTAAATCGACTGAAACGCTCACTTCAGTTGACTTTTAAGCCACGAAAACGAGTCTCTCATATAGCGTCCTTCGCTTTTTTTTGCTCTTAAGATATCCATTTCAATGCATTTCTCAATGCATTTGTATTTGTCTTTTCATGTATACTGTATTCGATGTCTTTCTACAGTATATTATTACTTTATATACTTGTATTTGATGATAGCACTGCGAGTTTATTAGCTGAATAGTGACAAGTTCGTTTTTGTTTGTTTGCCATTCATTTCTAATCTAACAATAAATGAGATTTAGGTTCACTATTCGTATTCTATTGTATTGTTTGACACAATAATTGTGTAGTAATTACTCGAATCAAAAAGAGTCGTAATGTCTAACTGATTATCTACTGTCCGACACAAACATTCAATGTTTTAATTTTAAAATTCTTGTCTAAACAAGAGTTATATTTTTTTTCAATTAAATTTTTTATACGCTATTTACACTTGTTTGACATAAACTGTATCTTAAAATAACAATTATTTAATTAAAATGTAATTTAAATTTATTTTTTATCTTGTAGAAATAAAAAATAAATTGTAAAATTAGGTTACGTTTAAAAAATACAATTTTAATAAAACAATAAACTATTTTAATTACTAATACATTAATCAATCAATAAGTTAATTAATTTCATATTAAAATTTCCAAATTTGATATTTTAAAACTAATTATAGCATTAATTACAATATGTTTGGCACTAATACTCCATAATTTGTTTTGAAATTAGTTTTTCCAAAATATTAAATTTCAAAATTCAAATGAAATTATTTTGATTAACATTTTTTTGAAGTGAATGTCAAATTTAAATCATGTAAATCAAAGGACATTCAAATGTTTGTCCTATTTGTTAAATATTTTAATTAATTTAGTTATTGTCTGTTTATTCGCTAATTGTTTTGCATATTTAGGTACAATTGAGACGATATCTGAATATCAATTCAGACCTAAATTCATTTGTAAAACTGACCCAAACCTTAAAACCAGTAATTGTTTAATTAAATAATAATGAAATAATTGTCTAATTAATAAAAATAGTAACGGATTTGGATTTATAGACCAGAGTATTGTTTGACGTTTTCTAAATGATCTAAAACAGGAAATACTTTCTAATTATTTTTAATAACTTTATTTTTATTAGTTTTATACTCAGCAAACTATGTATGACTTATTTAATTAGAATTTTAATTTGCAAACATATTCTCATAATAAAAACTTTTAAATTATTGACTTGATTGAATAGATTTAGATAAAGTGAAAATTGTGCTCATTTTTAATGGTTTTCAATTAAAACTTTATAAATTAATTGATGGAATAGTTATCAAATGTTTCGTTTTTCAAAAGTTATTTTGAATTAAAAACAAATGTTTAAAATTAGATTAATTTATGCAAAAATTTTAAAAAGATTTAATTTTCTAAAGAATTTCTGAATTAATTCAAATGTTTATTTATTAATTAAAAACAACTACTATAATAGGTAGTACAGTATTTTAATTAGGATTTCAGGTTGTCAGCCTATCTAAGTGATTAGGATGGGCATTTTTGGAAAAAATTAGTAGAATTTTAAAATGCCCAAAACTCTATATAAATTTAGTACTCTATTTAATTATGCTGCAATTTAACTAAATTTATACCGGATTTAGTACTAATTTAGAGAATTTTTAAAATTAATTTTAGCCAAAAAAACGTAAACTTAGGGAAATGTCTTTTTGTGAACCAGTTTTCAAAATTAGAGAGATTAGGAATAATTTCTCCATCTGAAACCTTGATTGTGTTTATTTATTGATTTTGTTTTTGCAAAATTAATATTTAATTTACAAATTATACTTTTAAAAGCATTTTATTTATTTATTATTGTTTGCAAATTTTTTCATAAAATTATACTTTAAAATTTAAATTTAAATTAATTTTAGCAATTTCTAAGTATTATAAAATTTATTAAAACAAACTTTATTACGTAACATTTTATTTTTAAATTTAAACAGCTGGGTTTATAATTTTTAAGCTTTGAAAAGATATTAGAAAAAATTTTGCTCAAATTTTGTAAAACTAATAAATTATCCAAGATTATTTGTATGATTAAAAAAATAAATTCATGTTTGTTTTCTACATAATTAATATTTATAATAAAAATCTTTTTATAAATTATTCTAAGAATTTTACAAACGTTGTGCAGAATTCTGAGAAAAATATTAATAAATCGATGTTTACGTACATTAAGTAAAAGATTTATATAATCTTTTTGTTTTTTGTTTTATGCATAAAAGCACTAACTTTACTAGAGATGATGAAGAAAGTTTTCACATAAGAGTGTATTGCATAAATCTTAGTTTTACATGATAAATTATTTAACTTTAAATAATAATAATATTATTCAGAATTATTATTTTGTTAGTTAGGTTTACAGTTTTTATTAATTCTAAGTAAAAATTAAGAAAATAAATTAGCTAAAACCCACTGATTTTCAAAATTGGCATTTATTACTTGGTCAGCAAAAACAACGGCAATTTATTAAGATTTTTAGATCAAAATTAAAACATTTTTTCTAAATTTGTGCTATATCAAATTTAAATCCAGCTAAATTAACTAAATCCAGTTAAATTAAGTGATTTAAAGGAATTTTAGGCGTTTTTAAGAATAAAATTCCTTCCCTGACCATTCCTCCCACGTCTCTGAATTGGCTAAACTTCTCAATCTCTGATTTTAAACAAAATAATTTTGCTTGCTTAAGAAAAATATATTTGCAGAAAATAGTGCTGTATAATATACTGTTCTTTACCCTTCCCTTTGGCCATCTATGTACTCCAACTTAACATTTATATTAACTGCAATATATGTATAACTATAGTGTTGTATAAAATATATAAAAATTTTGTTATTCGTGACAATGCATTAGAATAGAGATGAGGAGAGAGTGAGAGAATTACGAGTTCTGGTGTGAGCTCTCAATCTCGGTTCTCATGTTTAGCTGTAATTATAATTGCTAATTTTACAAATTAAAACTTACCATGTTTACAAATGTAGTTCGTGTGTCACTTGATATTGAAGTCATTGCTAAATGCATACAAAACTGATATTAAGACGTTGGTGTTATATTAATAGTTAACTCTTGGTTAAATTTTTATTTCTTTATTTGCTTTAAATTATTTAAATAAATAATATTATTTTTAAAAATATTTTTACCATGAAAAAATAATATTTTATTTTTAAACATTAAAATCGAATACTTTATTAAATATTGATTTGAATAAAAATCAAAAGTCTAACCAAAACTCAAGTTTCGCTCAACTCTTGACCCAAAGCAACCTTTAATTTAAAATAATATTATTCTTTGCCTTCAATTTCAAACTTTAAAAATACTAAGAGATTGACAATCGAAAGGAACATAAAAAAAAGTCTTTGAATTTTATTTTCTATTAAACAATAGGTTTGATTCAGAGATTTCATTATAACAATCATTTCTTTGAGCGAAATAGTACTAAAATTTTCAAAAGTGTTGTTATGTTATCCATAAAAAATAAAATAATAAACATAATAATAAAATAAGGATGTGCATTTTATTTATTCCTATTTTTAGGCACTTCTTATTTTTTAGAACTTTAAATACAATTAAAAAAATAAAAATAAAATAAAGAAAATCTTTGTTTAACTATATATACAGTATATTACAGGTTATTGAAACTGATTCTCAAAAAATTGTAGTTTTTGACAGAAAAAAATAAATAGCATTTAAAAGATAATAAATAATCAATTATGACATTTCAAACTAAAATTTATTTTTCTCTACAAAAAAAACATTTTAACATATTTTTTGTAACTTTTGATTATTTTTGATGATTATTAAGTAATTAATAAGTGATGAACTGTATCGTCAGTTTTGTTTGTTTTGAATGTCTTAAGACATTTAAAATTTAATTTCAGACAAATTTTTTTTTATCATTTACACTATAATTGCTTTTTAAAACATATATTTACTTTTTATAATAGCAAATCAAAAATTTTAAATTGTAAACAATTTGAGGAAATATGATTTTTAAACTAGGCTTTGATTATTAGAAACAATTATTTACTATCGATAGTGGCCTTAAATTTTGTGAAATAATCATTAAATCAATTGAAAAAACTCTACTAAAAAGTTCTGCTCTAATACACTGTTTTATTATTTGAGTCAAAAGTATTCAAATATTTTTTCGTAAAATTGAATTAATTTTGAAAAAATTCCTGTTTTTTGCTTAAGTTGTTGAATAAATAAAATGTTTTTCTGATGAATAAATTTAACATAAACAAGCATGTATAAAAAATTAAATTCTCAATAGACATGATCTAATTTAAATTATTTATACAAATGTCTTATGAAATCTTCTTTTTTTAACTTTAAAGTCTTTACAAATATATATAATTTATTTTTTTAGAATAAATTTTTTCTTTAAAATTATTCAAAGTCTGACATTTGAATAAAACCATAAATAAATCGTTAATTGTTTAGCAGGTTTGTTTTTCTTTTTTATTATTAATGGCATTCATATACTTAATATAACTGTATATAAATTGCAAACATTTGTGAGAATACTGTTTGTATTTAAACATTTGATTAATTTTTACAATATAAAAATATAAAATAATTTTTACTATCAATGCAATCATTGCTCTACAAAATTAAAAACAAATATAAACAAAAATTCTAAACAAAAACAATTTAAATAAAAACAAATAAAGAAGAAGTATATAAATAAATATCCAAATGTTTGTTCACTGCATAAAATAAAGTACTTTTTAGTGAATTGAGACAAAAATATAGACATTTTAGTGTCAGATAATGGCACCAAAAACTAGATCTACTGGTGTTTCACTACATTAGCGTTAAGTCATTCAATTGTTAAATTGATTTATTCGTTCAGTTGTGATGTGAGGGTGAGATCCGATGGTTTAGATTTGCAAATAAAAACTTTTCACTCCATTCATACGATTTTGTGCCAACAGTTGATATTTATTTCCAAACTATTGCTAAAAACAGTTCCGTTATATAACTCAATATAATGGAAATACATTAAAAAAAATAATTTAAAATTGAATTAAATAAAAATCATACAAAAGTACTGTTAGACTAGAATTCAATGTCATTCAGAAAAATCAATTGTGTTTTTGAAAAACCAGTTAATTGTGCTGTAGATGTGTTTTGTGTGTTTGTGTCAAATATAATGAGTTTTTATTAAATGTAAACTTATTTTTAAAATTTATTTTAAAGTTTTTTAATTTTTAATTAACAGAAAACTTATAATTAGTTGTATTGCATGTCTTCTAGTGATTGAACAATAATTGTTAATCGATTTCAATAATTACTACTCTATTGCCAGTTGAACGGAGTTTAAAAGTATTTGTGAAGAGTTATTATCTCATTAATTAATTTTCAACAAAAAATTTGTCATCAAAAGTAAGGCAAAAATTGATTTAAAATTATGCGCATGTATATATTTTAATAATTAAGTCATTCTATTATTTTTAATGAACAAAAATTTTAAGAAAATTAGTTCACTATATAGTGTGTCTTAACAACCATTATATTTAGTTAAGTCATAGAACTAAAGGTTAACTCTATTACGAACAACAATAACAACCAAACAATTGAAAAGTTTTAATAGTTATACAGAATATGAATGTCTGGAACACTACCGACCGCTCATTGTGCCGGTGCTGTGAATGACCGATGAGGTAAAGCCTTTGTATGAAAATATTGTTTTTTTTTCTCAAACTTCATAAATCTATTGAGCATTGCTTGTGATTTATAGCTATAATGAAATGCACAAGCACAAACAATTGTGCATATGCTTAAAAAGCGTATTCTAGTCTTGAAATCTAAAACTGTATTTTCGCCTCCAATCGGAAACGAGTCTCAATTCTCTGATATGAGTTAAACGGCATATAAAAAAATATCTGTTCATAAAAATGCATTTAAAGTCAAAATCATATTCCTATTCAATCACTCACTTTGCGCTTAACAGGTCTTTACGCCTCAATTATTCCAAGAGTTTTGTTTAGATTTTTTTTATAGTTTATATATATATTTCATTTGACGAATAGTAAAATGTATGAAATCTTAAAGTTTTTTGAAGTGTTAACTACGACTGTAGTGCTAATGAAATAGCATTTTGAAACGACATTCAAATTGCGATTTCAGGTTATTCTAAATTCTTGAACTTTATATACATTTCGTTTTTCTCTCACTTTTTAAAAAATATGTTTTATAACTGAAATCATAAACCAATCAAAAGAAAAAAAATTGTTTTGACTTTAATTGCGTTTTTCAAACATATCTTAATTTTGTGTCTTTTTATTCTAACGTTGAACTTGGATTACAGTCTGATCTCATAGTCAAGTATTTCCGTAATATTTTGCACAATAAGAAAATTAATGTAAGTTTTAAAATATTAAACATTTTTTGAATTTTTATCATTCATAAAAATATACAATTTTTGATTTTGATTTTATTTTATATAAATATATACTTTTTGTGGTTTTATGTTATTTTATATTAAAATATACTCTTTTTTATTAATATTAAATTATTTTTGAATCAAATTTCCAGACATAGAAAGCAGACTATAATTTGCTTTTTGAAATACAAAAGAATTGTTCGCTCTTTTGAATATTAAATGAACAAAAATTTTAGTCTCAAATCACACAATACTTTGCATACCAATGACTGATAAAAAGTTTGTTGAAATTTTATATTTTGTTGAAAAATTATTTCATATTTTTATAGATTGTTATATAATTGTTATTTTACGCTCTATTAAGTTAACAGATTATGGCAACAAATATAGCGAATAATATGTAATAGATTTGAAACACATTTTTCTCTCAAAATATTAAAAATTTTCGTAAAATCTTGTGAATCTATTTTTGTCAAATAAGTTATAATAAAAAATTAAATATAACTATAAACAAAAACAAAAATTTAATATAAAAATAAGAAAATCTTTTATGATTGTTTGAATAAATTTTGAATTATAACTTATTAATGTAAAAATATAAGTGATATAATCAAAACGAACTTTTTTCTCACAATATTTTCTAGTTCACAATAATCAATGCTAATAACTAGTTATCTAATTTGTTTTGAAATTGCGATCTAATATATTAAAGCTAACTATCATCTCAAACATCTATTATTTCTATGATTAAGTGTTTTTACTATAATTTTTCTAATATTAAATATTGCTTTTTATGTTACAATGGCTGTGAAAAAAATGAATAAAATAATCATTTTTCACTTAACTATAACACTTTGTTCTAGTTTGATTAGTAAAAAATGTACTGGTTAAATATTTTTAGATTGTTAGATTATTAAACTTTAATATAATTTTTGATTAAAGTAAAATATAGAACAGTAGATGAAAATTAATTGTAAAATAATAAGCAAAAATTTACTAAATTACAGCATACTAAATATAAAATATGTTAAAAGTTTAAAATATACATATTTAACAATAAATCAAGCTTATAAAACTATAATAATTATGTTAATTAATATTATGTTTATTAATTTTAAAAATACATTTCTAATATCTTAATACATCTTAATACCAAGACCAATCGTAATTTTAATATTTATACAAAATTGAATTAAAAACACATTTTTGTCAAAAGAGATTAACATTTAAAAATTAAATATAGTGTGTCTATTTTAATTAAATTTGTTAAATATTAATTAAACAAAATTTAATTGAAACAAATTTTAAAATTACATTTTTTAAAACTTAAGCGGTAGTGCAAAACAAATCAGACAAAATTAGCCAAACCTTAAAATGTCTAAAAGATTAAATTTATTGGGAAGAGGCGGTAGATCTGGTTTAAGCTAAAGTTAAATCACACACAAACTTACAGTTCATAAGCGTAGGGGAAAAGAGCCAAAGCTTAACCTCAAATAACATCAGTACTCGAAATGTGAAAAAGTAATAAAAAATGTTATGAAAGAAAAGCGCTTGAAAACTTTGAGTATCCAAAGTTCCAAAGTTGTTTTTAAGTCTATGACAAAAACAAACAAAAATATTATTTTTTATAATATACAATAAAACAAGAATTTTTCGCAACAAAGTAATTGAAGAGTATTAGAAATAATTTACTATAATTTTGATTCGTTTTTTCATATACTGTTAAACCAGTTAATTGTAGCTATGGTTGTGAAGAGAAAATGAGATAAAATTTCAAAAATAAAAACTTAGATTTCAATTGAAATTACGGTCAACCGAAGAAAATTAATTTGAATTCAGTACTGAGTAGTAAATGACGTAAAAATAGAAAATTTTAAATTTAGGAAAAAAGTTTTCGTCTCAACTCAACTGTAGGTATAGGTTGAAAGAACGGACACCACTCTGAGTCTGAATCAGGTTCTTCTCGGGTGCTTAAGAGGGCTCTAAACTAGTGATAACCAGCTTTTCGAAGTCATTTCGAGTGATA
>JAQFXP010004170.1:0-11143 GCA_034693685.1 Belba bartosi
CGTTTCTATCGGTATTCGAAATGATGTCGGGTTTGCGTTCGCCTAAAGCTATTCATTTCACTAATCGAACACAAATTATGGCTTTAATTAAATTAACCAAAAAATTATTAAAAGTTGTTTATATTAATAACACAATAATAGTTCCATTATTTGGCTTTTTAGCATGCTTAACTCCCTACATAACGAATTTTACCTTATATGATGTACTAATATTTGGCATTATCAATTTTGTTCTATATATTTTATTTGTTTATTATTCCTTTAATATACTTATATATCAATGTTTATATTTTTATATAATTTGTTATTATATTAAACTTAAGATTCGAAATCTTAATAAAACTGTTATTTCTTTCAAGAAATATAATTCAATCAAGATTATTTCTTTATTATATAATTTTAATATTATTTTTGAACAAGTTTACAAAAATAATAAAATATTCTGGTCAAAATATTTATTAATTATTTGGCTTTTCCTTGGTTCAGATTGCATATTTACTTTATATATGTTAATATTTGTGTCAATGACATTTAGTTATAAATTATTGTTTTTTTACGGTTTAATTGTTTTCGTTTCAATATTTTTATTTCTAATATTCACGGCTTCGTCAGTCAATTCTGAAACGTATAAATCGTATCAATTTTTGAATTCATTAATGGTTTTGCATTTAAACAAGAATAAAATATTTTATATTTCATATTCAACAAAATTAACAAGAACAAATATAAAAGTTTTTAAATTTTTTTTATTAATATACAGTATTTAATTAAATTATTTTATTATATTAGTTACAGTCAATGATTCAAAGAATTGGTCAAAAACGCGTTGGATTTTCATGTTATACGTTATTTATTATTAATTATTTTCGTTGTTATGAAGTATGACAATATATATTTAATTAATTTTTATATTGTTAGATTTATTTGCATAAATTCGCTATACGTTTATGCCTTATAGATGGCTACAAATGACAATAAACTTCTATCAATACGACATCTCTTAACCATTTAATAAAATACTATTCAAACAGTTGTGTAGTCGATCGAGAGATGTAATATTAATCGATATTTTTATTAAATTATGTAAAGATTTATAAGGCATTAAAATATAGCTGATTTATTCAACTGATAAAAAATGCTAACATTATATAAATTTGTTAATATATTATATTTATTTTAAAATTTTTTACAGATTTTGTCTTTACTCTCAATTTTATTTTTAAGAATTATTGAAATGTCAATAAATAAATAATTGTTAAAAACATTATTTAAAACATTAATTAAATTGTGTAAAATCTGTTAATTATTTAAAATATATATTAGATTATAAAGATTATTTTTTTCAATATTGTATCAAACTTTGATGAATTTAATTAATCTATGTAGGCTTATTCAAATTTTTATAATATTTAACTAAAACATAAAACTGTTTAGTTTTAAAATATATCCAATAATATGTGCTTATAATAAACATATTGAATTTCTAAATAAATTGTATTTTTGCTTGGTAATACTGTACTAGAATTTTTAATTTTAATTAAAAAAAGTTATTCTGATTTTATTTTCTAATGTGTAATCTTTGTGTTAGAACTTTGGCTGTATTCTACAAGGTACAATTTATTTAAATGTGGGTTATAAATGAAAATAAATATATATATTAATAAATATTCACATGCGCAATTAATAATTAGATCGATTAGAATTGTAAATAATTTGATA
Source organism: Belba bartosi (assembly GCA_034693685.1). NCBI lineage: Eukaryota > Metazoa > Arthropoda > Arachnida > Sarcoptiformes > Damaeidae > Belba > Belba bartosi. Next base: position 1,720 of record JAQFXP010004170.1, read on the forward strand.
ATATAGATCGATATAGACATAATAAGAACAAATTCAAATGTTTATACTTTCTTATTTACATAAGTTTTAATAAAATTTATTTTTAATTTGTTTTAATTTATATAACGCTTTATCCAAAAATTTCCTGACTTTATAATAGGTTATATATTCCGGGTTAAAAGATTTTTTTGGTTTTATATTAAAATATACACTCTAGTCTAAGTCAAAATTCAAAATTAGTGTTTGCTTTTGTAATTATAAAGTCAGGATATCTTTGGATACATAGTTAATTAATAATATATTTGTAAAATAAATTTTAGCAACAACTTCAATGATTTGTTAATATGATCTGAATATAAATGTCGCCATACCCTCAAAATTGTTTTTTTAAGTAAAGCCATATATTCTTATTTATAATTTTATCAAATTTGTATTTTTTTATAAAAAAAATTAAAATTTTTATATTTTTCTTTTATTTTCTTAATTTTTCTTAATTTTTTATTTGAATTTTTATAAAATTAATTAAAAAAATTTTAAATTTAAAATTAAGTTTTTTAAATCTGAGAAAATGCGTAATTTAGTTGTAAAAATTGCCATGTGCGCCCGACAGTTATCGGGTGTTTTATAGACAATGATTTTAAGTTTTATATTTAGATTTATATTTATATTATTTTCCAGATAAAATGATTACAAAAATCAACTTGTGATCTTCTCATAAAACGATCACGACATTTACAGTACAAGATGTGCTATAAATAATTTTTACTTAAATACGACTCACATTTAGCTCAATGGTATGTGGAAAACATTTAATTAAACTTTACGTTTAAAATAAAATTTGTTTTAAAGCAAAATGTAAGAGAAATTTTAATACTTATTTTGGCCTGTGACCATTAGGTTTAACCAGTCGGGCCAAAATATTTTACCGTTTATTTATTAATATGGTGTGTGTTTATTACTAACTTTCATTTAAGTGCGTAGTAATTGCAAATGTGCGTTAATTACCTCTTCATGCAATAAAAATAAAATTTTAAGTCTCATACTTCTTGGTTCACAAATTAGTATCTTCTCAATTCCATATTAAGTATGTGTTATTCTATTAAGGAAGTTATTTAAAATTTGAAATTTTTAAGCGATTATTGTGAATTTGTCCACTTTTATATTCGTATACAAAATCATATTTTTATAACATTAATGACTAACGACAAGGAAGTCTATTTGAATTTTTAATTTTTATTGAACAAGAAAAACAGCAATTATATTTTTTAATAATAAACTTTGATCCCTTGAATAATTGGTGTAATTTTAGAATTACCCAAAATATATTGATGAATTATATGAAATATAAATGGACAATTGAATGATAATGGCATGTTAGCTTGGAATAAATTTTAGAATTTAGCTTGTTTATAAATGTTATTTATTTAATTAGATTTTGGTAAAAATTATTTTAATAATTTTTTATAATAACTTTTATAACATTACTATTAATTTATGTAATATAATTAAAAAAAATATAAATTTTTAATATTTTTAATTAAATTAAACAAAATATTAACAAAAATTGCTTTTTTTATATAAATTTTTTATATATTTTAATTAGAATAAATTAGATAATACATAATTTAATTAATTGGTAAAATAAATTAACAAAAAAAATTTAATATTAAAAAATAATTTTAATTAATGCAAATCAAAATGTTTATATCGATCTAAAACAACATTAACTTTCCAATTTCCACCGATTATAAACTTAATGCGTTCAACAAATTTTTTGGTTGAGTCACATATTTTATTATTATTTAAAAGCATTGTTTCAGATTCTAAGAGCAAGATCTTTAACTCTCTAATTATTTTTGCCATTTTTTTCATTGCCTCTTTCTGTCCTATTTTATCTAATAGTGTACACAAGGCCACTGTATTTATTGTGTTTTCCATCACTCCATTTATTTCGTTTAACTCTTTTTATAATGAATAGATATTATTAGTTAAAAATTTGTGGCTAATTCTATCAGCTCTACGTATCTCGTGTCAGTCCAGTCTTTTTCCGGAACAAATATATTGTCCGCATATTCTATGTAAAAAATTATGTTTATTGCGGTAACAGAATTCATGCGTACCTGTTAAATATATATTTAATTTATAAAAAAAATAATTTAATAAATCTATTATTAACATAAATTATATTTTATATAAGAAGTATATTGTGCCTAAAGTTTTTGTCAAAATGGCAACAAAACGCACAACATTGTGAGGTCTATTTCAAAACCCTCTAAAGAAGAGATATTTCCAATATAACCCTATGTTATTAAAACGTAATTTATAGTTAAATGCAAAAATGGCGGCCATGTGTCGTAATAAATTTGGGCGAATATAATTCATGCAGTTCATGTGGTTCACTGCTAAATTTAGTCACATAAATTTTAGTTGCACTAGAGTGCAAGGGTGTTTACCAAACCTAAATTTCTAAACAAGTTTTGGTAAATTTTTAAGTCAGATTTTTCGGTAAAATATTATTAAACTTTGATCACAATACAGTGCAATTGTGTTTACCGAAGTTTAATTTCTGATCAATTATAGGGTAAAATTTGAAAACGTAATAAAAATAAAAAGGGATGTGTAGTATAATTTTAAAAATCATTTATAAATTTATAATAAAAATTTATTATAATCATTCAATTAGGCAATTTGTTTAACACATAAAAAATATTTTAATTTATATTTAGATAAATTAAACATAATAATCTATTTAGTATCTTACCTTCATCATTTCTTCAATATTAGTCCATTTTATGTTAGTAGAACATGCAATATATTTCTCTACATTTCCATTTATATAACGTCGCGTGACGTCAATAAAGCGTTTAATTTAAATATTATTTAAAACATTGCAAACGTCTGCAAATACCGCAAACGTAGCTGTAATCCACGGCCGCCACGACGTCATCGACACATACCTTACTCCCAATAACTTGTCAAAATTTGTTTTCATTTGGGTTATTAATAGATAACGCGCTTGTTCTGGATTTCTGGCAATTTTAGCCCAGAATGATTTAACATATTTATCTATTACAAAAAAATGTATCATCATTTTGGCCAAATTCACGTATCTATTAATTTATATGCAAAACGAGTGAAACAACTCCAAGTACATAACTGCAGTCGAAATGTGCTTGTACTTTTGTTTAAGAACACAGATGTAATCGTACCACCAGTTTATTCATTTAACATAATCTGGATTTTTGTCTAATGGGTGTACTTTACCGGAAAATCAGATATTAATTCTGGTAATCGTAATTTTCTCATTGATTTAGCGCTTCCATATTTTCTAATCACTAAATATTATTTAATGTTTATTTAATTAAAATTTTTATAAATATTAATTTATTTAATATAATTTAATTTTTGTAATTTGCTTACCTGATTCCTCAATATTGCTCATTTTATACATTACTTATAAATAATAATACAGTGTAAAATGTTTTATAATTATAACATGGAGCAAATATATTATAAATAAAATGTTTTGCCTTTTAAAATTTACTGTATATTAATATTTCAAAATCTGATTTGACTAAATTTGCAAACAAGTATAATTTTATAATTATTAGTTATATCTGTAATTAACTATTTATTATATTTTAATTAAAATTTTAATCTATTTTAAATAAGCATAACTGATCTGTTTGTTAAATAATAAAATTTACTAAATTAAACGTTTTAATTACTATTAAGCAACAAAAAAAATAATCAAAGCCCTGACTGACGAAAAATATTATGATGTGAATGCGTTCACAACGATTTAGAAATAAATAGCGACAATTTTTCGACAAAATATTTATTATTAGTTTCATTAATTTTATTGATTTATTTTTAAATGTTCAAATTAAAAAATTTTAATTAAAAAATTATTAAAATAAACAAATAAATATTTTTTAATGTTTTATATTTTAATGACATTCGTCTATTATTTAAAATAGTTTTAAAATTAGAAATTATTTCACATTCAATCATTTCAAACAAAACTATATTATTTTCGCATAATTTAATCAAATATTTTACAAAATCTTTGGATTTTTTTTATTAATTTGATAAAAATACTTTTTGAATGTTTATTAATTAATCCTTAAATCCATTTTTATTTTGACAAAAATTCCTGACGCCAAACGTGGCTGGGAATTTTATTAATTTTAATTAATGCTTTTTAGACGCAGAAGGCGGCTGACATTTGTAAGGATTATTTCTATGTTTTACCAGACTTCAAAAATTGCTGGAAATTTTATAGATTTTTAATAGTTTGCATGACGCCGAAGGCTGTAAACAATTTTAAAATATTTTTAAGATTTCTTAGAAAAATTTATGTTTGTAAATTTTTACAATAATATGAATGCAATTAAATGGTATTTGTTTTAAGGATTATGCATATTTTAATTATTGGTATATTTTTTATTAAATAACTTAATATACTGTTGTAGTGTAATATTATTTAAAAATATTATCAAAACTATCAATAAAATCTATGTACAAACACTGATGAATACTGCTTTTTAAAGTAAATAATAAAAGTTTTTAAATAGTAATAAAAAATTTAACGCAACGTCAATCAGATTTTGCATTATATTAAATTACAAATTAAAAATATGGGTAAATATTTGATTAAATATTATATATAAAATATTTATTTTTAACTGTTTTTGGCATAAAATTTAATTTATAATGTTAAAAACAACTATTATTTTAATTCTTTGTTTTTTATCAACAATTAATTGCAAAAATAATTTTGTTGGTTATATTTCAAATATAATAAATGAAAATGTCACAATTAATTGGAGATTTTCTAATGAAACAAATATTTTTATGTTCAAAACTGAAGTTCGTACAAAAGGATGGATCGGATTTGGCATATTGTTGCATGGTAAAATGGCTCAAAGCGATTTAATTATAGCCTGGATAACAAAATCCGGTCAAACTATGTTTTATGTAAAATATATTAATATAACTTTTCTAATTAATTTTAAAATAATTTTACTAAATTTAAAAATTATTTAATTAGGATTGCTGGGCAGATAACAACAAACTTCCAGCTATTGATAAAGTTCAAAATTGGAAACTTGAATTTAGTGATCAAAATGAAACGCATACTATTTTAGAGTTTTTACGGCCACACAAAACAATCGATAACCTTGAAGATTTAGAAATATCGAAAGAGCATCATACTAATATTATATGGGCTTATGGCGATAATTACCCTAATAGTTATTTACAAATTAATAAACACAGTTTTAAAGGAATTGAACATTGGCAATTATTTAATACACCAAATACACCAACAGAAGCTAATGTTGATATTTTTGATTTTGCAGTAAATGTAAGTACAATCTATCTTAGAGATAAGCAAACCGTTTATAATCAAAACTCTATATAAGAATTAAATTTTGTTTGCAATGGCGGTTCTTAAAGGGGCTTTAATGTTGTGATGTGCCTTCCGAGGAAGTGTTTGGTAAGGGGTGTGTTGTACCGGACGTAGGCTTTATCGGCGGCCAACCACGGATTGTACGCGTTTAATGTGTTTTAAGAGTTGTTATACCACCCTGGCCTCCCTGGTTGGTTTGTATGTTTTGAAGTGTTTGTTCGACACTTCACACCTTGATCTTTATTAGTCACCAGATTTATAGTTTACATAATTGTTTGTTACGAAGCACTTGAAACCGGAAGTCCGCGTACACTTAACTGCCGTTAAATTTAAGTTTACTTTAATTTTGTTTTTATATACAGTTCTTAATTTACTTTATTTATAACTATTAAATACTTTATTTAATCAATTTATCTAAATTAGTTTAAACATTGTTTTAATTAAAACTATTTATTTATTATTTCAAATTATTGTTTAATATAAATTACATTTAGTTTTTTAGAGTTTATACTCAGTAGGAGTTAACACTTACTCTGAGAAATTTACAAAATTCAATAGCTAAACTTATACTAAAATAGTTATATATTTTGATTTGACTTATATCTTCCGATCTAAATCAAAGTGAGTTTGAGCTTATATTTTATTTGTTTTAATTTTGATAATGTAATATAAGATAAGATATAGAAATTGATTATATTATTGATTGTTTCATAAAATGTCAGGTTCTGCATACCACAATGTTAATAAGTTTAAATATAAGCGAATCTGATATAAGCCTATCCTCGATATAATTAAATCCATATCAATACACGTGCAATGCATTCAATACCCGTTTATAAGCAAAAACCAATTAAAATTATAAATTTTTATAAAAATTACAAACAAAATTAATAAAATGTAGTTAAATAAAAGTTGAAAACAATAATTGTGATGGGGAAAATCAATCAAAAATCCACCTAATTTAAAAATTTGAAATTTATTTCCCTTTAACATTTAATCTGTGAAAGGGTACTCTTTTGACTTTTAGGATTTATTGACCAAAATTGGAAATTTTTTTCTAATTTATTGTTAAATCCGTTTTAAAACCAGTTAAATAACGTAAGTTTAGGATAAATCTATTTAGATTAGATAAAAATTTTTAGCATTTTTGAAAATCCTACCCTTGATATCTCCATGGATCGGCCGACATTTTCAATCCATAAAAAATAATATATTTAAATTTAAGTCAAAACGTAATTAAAATGTAATTGAATTTAAGGCCTCAACGGCATCAAATGTAAAATTTATAGCATTTGTTTTAATGTTTTAAAATTATAAAAAAGTTATTGATTTGGATAAAAATTAAACCCTGATATAGGCAAACACCTATATAGGCAATAACTTTTTGTTGCACCGATCAATTGCTTATATCGGGGATAGATTGTATATTTTTAAACATCAAATTATTTAATAAACAATAATTTGTAATTCATTAAAAAAATTTTGTTGTTTCTTCCCTTTCGCGGTTTTAATTTTATTATAATAGTAAATGACAAAATTTTTAAGTTTGATCTTTTTTATTAACGGAAAATTTTTAATATTATTTAATAAAAACGAGAAAATTTCTAAATTTTTATTGTAATAACCAAAATAAATTGAGCATTTTTAGTAACAAAGAGCAAAATTTTAAAAGTTAATTTCTAATAAAAAGAAAAATCGATATTTTTTAATCTCTATCATGAAAGCGAGAAAAATTTATTATTTTAAAAAAAATGCGCGAAAAGATTAATCGATTTTATTTATGGCGGGAAAGATTTTAAATTTAAAAATTTTGAGTATTTTACATCTTACTTAGAAAAATCGTTAACTTTAGTTCACTTTTTAAAAACATTAGTGATTAATTGTCAAAAGATGGACCTAGAATGTGGTTCTATATAATGATGATTTTTACAAATAATACGTATATTAAATAAATAGTGGGTTTAAAATAATTAGAATTAATTAATAAAGCAAAGATTTAATAAATTCTAACAATACGAATCAAAACGTTTAAAAAATTTTATAATAATTGTAACAGTGTTTAGGTTTGTTTTATTTTTGCTATTTCAAGTTAAAACCAGCTGATAAAAAATTTAAAATATTTTATGTATCTAAATTTTAGCAAATAAAGTTTGAGTTTTCTATGCTAGCTTTACATACAAAAAGTAATAATTAGTAGGTTAAACAAAATTAAAAGAAATGTATTTATATTTACTAAGCATTTACTAAGTTCTGATCAAGCAAATAGAATTTTATTAGTTTTCTCTTAACATTTTAAGTTTGGTACGCTAGCAGTACGCTAGCCTTTTACTGTGAATTTACATATAAACTTATTTGCCTTATTTGTATAAATATTAACTAAATTTATAAAAAGTAAAATATAATGTCAATCTGTGCAAATTCATCACACATATAATATTTCAATATGTTATAATCTTTTTGCTTCTTTTTATTATATAAAAATTGAAAAAATATTTTGTCTTAAATTTAATTAAAAGTTAATAAAATTTTAATTTTATAAATTAAGTTAATTATTAGTTAATTAATTAAATATAAAATAAATATTGTCATTAATATTTCTTGTTTTTTATTAATTTAAACTTATATATTTTGCAAATTTGATAATTTAGTTGACCGTGCCAATAAAAGAAAATTCAAATTTATGTCAATTGTTTAAAATTAATACAAGTCAACCTCATCACATAATTAAGGTATTTAAAAAGATTTTTTTACAATTAATTCTTTTTAATTTATTTTAAAATTTAGTAAAATAAAAAATTTATAGAAAAAAATTAATATTTCATGTTAAAAAAAGTTGAATTAAAAATATACAAATAAATTAATTTTAAGTTTTTACAGTGTATATGCTTTAAATTTGTGTTAAGGCAAACAAAATTTCAGTTTTTAAACAAAATTTAAATAATTATTATATTATTAAAGAAAATTTGTTTGGGTGACCAAAACAACGAAAAATAGTACTTTTTAATTTTTGGTGCCTTTGGGCTCTACTAAAAACCAAATATTCAATCCTGCGGTCGGGTGTATAACACTACGCATTTACACTATTAAAGACATAGGTCTTGACTTTACAGAGGCTACGCTTTGCGTCAGTTCAGACACGCATTAAATTAGAGAGCAATTTAGATATGTATTGAATACTTCATTACAGCCTTTAATGTGAAAACATTTTAAAATTTCTTTTCTAATACTGTATTGATATTAAAAGCAAATAATAAAAAATTTTCAAATAAATTGTCCGGGAGTCTATTACTGGGGGTCACAGGTAGACATAAAGGCCTAGTTTTAATTTTAAAAAATTCTCAAAGTTAATAAAATTACACAATTTTACAAAATATTTCAATGATAATTTTAAAATTTTCTTATGTGAATTGGTAGTCTTATTGAAATGTAAAAAGGCTTTCCATTAATTTTGACGCTCGTAATTTTTGAATAACTTTTTAATGAATAAAGATAATATAATTCTGTCAAATGTATAAAGTAATGTTACATTCACAAATTTTTGTACTAGAACCAGTCACGTAAATAAAAAATAACATGTATATTCAAAATGCACTTTTTTTAAAACTAAATAAATTAGAGCAATTATTTTAATTAATAATTTGTTAGGAATAAATGACTTGAGAAAAGAATCAAGGTCCCACTAGCTCAAAGCGGGCATAGGCCCTTTTGACTTAAGAAAAAATCAGAGTCCCACTAGATGAGAGCGGGCATGGGACCCTTTGACTTAAGAAAAGATACAGTTTTACTAGCTCAGTGGGGGCATAGGACTCTTTGACTTAAGAAAAAAAAATCCCATTAACAATAAGCGGGGATGGGACTTTTTAACTTAAGAAAAGAAACAGAGTTCCACTAACTCAGAGTGGGCATGGGACTCTATGACTTAAAAAAAGAAACAGTCCCACTAGCTCAAAGCGGAAGCTCAGGCGGGTGGCGCAGTGGTAATGCGTCCGCTCTCTTACCCTGAGTTAGTGGGTTCGAATCCCAGCTGTGGCA
>JAQFXP010004171.1:0-11143 GCA_034693685.1 Belba bartosi
TATTTTTACCAAAACTAGGTAATTTTTAATTGAGTTAAATTAAAATTAAATTAAATTAAGTTAAATTGCAAACATAATTAAGTAATTTTAAGATATTTTAAGTTTAAGCGTTTAAAAAAAGATTCTATCTAGACATCCTTTAAGTTTCTAATAAATTTTTTAAAAATTAACCTTTTAAATCTACTAACCTTCTAAATATTAATTTTATTTATTAAATAATTTTTAATTAACTTATGTTTTTGATAAGTTTAAGAATATATACTTAAGTAGCTTTGCTTTTGGCATAATTTCTACTAATCAGAATTGTTTAACTTAAGGTTTATTTGAACTTCTTTATTTTTAACAATTAAAAATTTTGCTGCTCTTGACGTTTTGAAATCAAAATGTTTGATAAATAATAACTTAATTTGCTTGATTAAATTTGAAGTTTACTGGAAGTAGTTATTTAAGCTTTTTTCTGTTCAAATTAAGTCTCCCACGGTATATCCGTCTCAAAATATTTTCTTGATTATAAAGTTATACCAATATAAAGTAGAATTGCTATTTTTAAACTCTTAATTAAATTACTTTTTTTGTAGACTAAAATTTAACTTACTATGATACCCATTTACTTGTTTACGGCTTTAAGAAACTTGATTACTGTTTTTGGAATATTAAAGCAATTATAAGTTAACTATATTAGATTTAGCCGCAATTGGGGGCGTTATGGGCTTTTTTAATGCATTGTAATATATAATTTCTTTATAAATCATATGCAAATTGTTTACCATTTGACTCAACAATTAGTATTTTTATTTCTTTTGTCTTATAATTATGTTCCTAGTTATTTTGAATGATTTTTATCATGCCACTTAATCATAAAAACCAAAATCTTATTTTCTCTCCTTATAAACTTTACAGCCAAAACCCCCCTAACGCTCCTAATTGCGGCTAAAACTAATATAGTTAACTTCTAATTGTTTTAAATGTTCTAAAAACAGTAATTAAGTTTTTTAAAGCCATGAACAAGTAAATGGCAATCATGGTTAGTACTTCAATAAATACCAATCTAATTTAATATTTTTGAAAACTGTTATAAAATAATTAGATTTATTTTACTTTTTTAAAATTAATGTTTAAATTTGGTTTCGTTTCAATTTTCTATAACTTCTAGGAATTGATTACTTTATTTGAATATACTATGAATTAAAGAAATAATATTCAAGAACTCATTTGTTGAGAAATTTGTTGACAATTTCACACAACTCTACACAACGTTATATAATATTTCGATTATCCAAACAAAGGAGACTTTACTCCTACGAACAATTTTCTAGTGCTTCGAATTCATTGATCAAAACTTTTTTCCGTTTAATACTTCAATTCAAACAAACGTTTCCTTATTTTTAGCTGAATTTTATGAAGCAAATGAAAAGTTGTCGAATCGATAGCCTTTCGAACTGCTGTTTGAATTTTAAGTTAAATAAAATAAAATAAATCATTTTACTTTTTAAACGTATAAATTTTTTATTTTTACAGTTTTAACTCAAATATATTAAAGGCTAAAATTTTTATTTTGCAGAATTTTTAAACATATAATTTATTCTACAAAAATTTTATTTTTTTTAATTTAGCATTTAATTAAGTTTTAATGTTTTAAAGTGTATTTTGGGTTAAAATTATAAAATTAAATAAATTAAAATCTATAAAACATTTAAGAAATTTTACTACAAATTGCTAAATTAAATGATAAAAATGTGAATCAAGAGAGATTTATTGAGAGGTGTATCCAAAGTATTCTTTAGACTTACTCTTTAGTCATTCAATAAATATTTATAGCTTTTCGGACAATATGTCTAAATTTCTTTTGTTATCAACGCTTTTGTATTGAATTTATGATATAATTAAAAAATTGTTAAAATAAAGTAACATTTAGTACATAATATGCAAAAATGATGTCAAACTTTAATATTCAAATTGATTTTTCTGATAAAACCAAAAATAGAAATTTTCCTAAAAATCTATTTTAAGTACTTATCTTCAGAAGATTTCAATTATTATTTAATCAAAATTTTAATATAAATTCTTAAAAACAACAGAATTTTTAAACATTTTTTGTTTGTTTGAAATGGTATTTATTTAAAAAATTTTATTTTATTCAATTAGAATAATTCTAATAACTTTTAACATTAAGTCTTTTATTTAATAAATTTAATGTTTAAAAAATTAAGAAAATGGGTTTAAAAATAAAGATTATATTTTAAATCTAAATCTCTACCAATATTATAAAACTCTAACTCTTTATTTTGATAATAGATTTACACAATCTTTGACTAACATTTGTTTAAAAATATTTTCAGCTTTCCTGAAACTTTTGAGAATAAATTTGATGGCAATTTCAACAATGTTATTTTATATAATGCTATGACTCATAGGTGTGTTTAAATGTGATTTAATCTCAAAAATAGTTTGAAGAGAAATGAATCATCAAATTGTAAATTAAAAATTTTATATTTGATTACTCTATTATTTATAAACTAATTTGATTTTCCAAAAGTAATAAATATCAAATATAATGTTAAATTGCAAAAAATACAAATTATTGTTTTTATTAATTTTTAAAACATTTTACTAAAACCATTTGATATTAAAATAAGTAGAGAAACTACATTTTCAATTGAAGTGTGTGTACTGTGCTAGCTCTGTCATATGAATCTTTAATTAAATAGATTTTATTTTTAAATGTGTTATTTTTATTGCTTAGTGTGCAAAGATTTATTTTTGATAAAGATAAATTTTATATTATGCACAAAATTTTTAATAAATGTAAATTTTAAGTTTTATATTATTAATTAAAATGTTTTATTAATATATAATTTAGAATAATTTGCTTATTTTTAATAAATAAAGACATTTAAAAGTAACTGACATATTCTGAATATTATAATTTTTTTAACATTAAATATTTGTAATCTAATAATTAAATCAAATCAATTAATTATTTATTTAAATATTTAATCTGTGGGTTTTTTGCCGGTAATTGTATGTGTTCTTAGTTAAAATTTTTCTAAATTAAGTAAGAATATTTATTTTTAATTAACACAATTTATTTAAAAATTTACATTAATTAAAAAATCTTTGACTATAATTATTTAAAATTTGCTCTTATACACTTTGATTAAAACTGGAGATAAAATTAAACATTACATTTAAAAATTTAGCTTGCTGTTTTCATTATATGTTCTTATGTATTTTAAATTAAACATTAGTAAATTTATTTAATTAATTGATGACAAAATTTAAGTTGGTCTAATATTGGTCAATAAGTATAGATTAAGAGTAAAAAAGTATAATAAATTTTGGAGAGTTATAATAAATGTACTTTATAATAAATTTTAATTTAGCATTATAATTTATAAAGTATTTATTATTTATAATTAATATATTTTGTTGCTTTTTGAATAATAAGTTAAATATTATTTTTTATTTCTTTATTTATTTGACATGTAAAACAAATTTTCAACCAAATTATAATTATTAATACTTTTCTTAATTTTTAAAAATTTTAATAACAAATTATTTTTCTTATATAAATTAATAAAATTATAAAATAATAAGTTAAATAAATTTTGTTAATTTTAATTATAACAAATGCTGTTATTTTTATTTAATAAATTAGAAATGTAATAATTAATTTTACAATTAAATTTATTAATTTTTAATATTTAATATTTAAAAATAAAATTTAAAACTATTGCAACTGTGCTTAGTATTGTTAAAAATTTTAATTAATTAAATAATAATAATATTAATTTTTACAAAATATTTAATGATTAAATAATTTGATAACTAATTGAGAAACTTTAGATTTATATATAATTTTTGATAAAAGAATAATTAATTAAATTTTCTGAGAATAATGACATTTTAGATCTTGTTTTATATTAAATAATTTATGATTAAAGATAACAATAGATTTGTATATTTATTAAAGAAAAAGATCATTTGATTCAATTTGTTTGGTTATGTAATTAAATCTAAAATATATAATTATAATAAGATTAATCATTTCATAGCAACAAATCCAAATAATTAATGATTAAATAAAACTATAATTAAATATATTGATCTAACTTTAGATTAAGTTTTGATTATTTATAAAGTTAACTGGAATAGAGAACAATTTGAATAATAACCGGCAAGTATTTTTACAAGATTGCTTACAGTTAATTTATAAAAGTTATATTCAATCAATATTAATATTATTAAAAGCTGCTTACCTGGTAAAATAATAAAATTCAAAACAAAACAAAAAATTTAATGTTTGCTGCTTTGCTTTGAATTATAGTAAATATTAAGTTGTTTTGAAATATTATTTAATTATTAATTTATTATAATTCCAAGTATTAAACAATAATTAAAAAGTTTTGAAAATAAATATTTTGTTTTTTGATTTAAAATGTAATTAAGCTAATTTATTGTAAATATATTTCAATACGTTGTGTAATTTGTAGTTAATTCTCAAAAAATTAAATTAAAAATCAGAGCAGATATAAATCCATTGAGAAATTAGAGTTTTATTATAATGTAAATGAAAACATGATTTCTAAATAAATCATTTGTTAATATATTCTAAAAAAGTTTCGAAATTTAGAATAAATTTTGAGTAAAAACATAATTTTTAGCACTAAATACAATACGTGTTTTGGACTCTCATACAACTTAATAACAATATTTTTCAAATTAGTTTTAAAAAAGTTAAACTTGTTAGTCTTTCAAGATTAATTTTTAAAAATGTAATTAGAATTTTAAGTTTTATAATAATATTAATTTTGTTTAATTTATATTTAGTTTAATGGTTTATATTTTATTTTAGTTTTATTTGAAAACATATAGTATTTTGACAATTATTTTTTATACAAATATTTTGGGCAAGTATGTTTTTTGGTGTAAATTCTTTTTAATTATAATTTTTTAAATTGAAAATGTCAATTAAAATGGTGCAAAAATATTAATGAATTAAATTTAATCAAATGATGATAACATTGTAAAGACAACACTCGAGAGTCTCGATTCTTAAACCAATCTCTGCTTTTATAATAAAATCTAATTAAAGGAAAACCAGTCGTCAATTACTACATATATGCTGAAAAACAATGCTTTATAGACTCATAATGTACTCAAATTTACGATATTATTTACTCTTGATTCCAAATAACAATTAATTATTTTTTTAACTCTTCACGTTCTATAGCAAAGTATTTGCAATTATTTTTGCACAAACACTGAGTTTTGTGAACAAACGAGTCAATATAAATATTGCTCTACATATATTTTCTTAATAAACTTATTTAAATTCATATAAATCATGTTTTTTAAACAATTTTTATACATAATTTCTACAACAATTTTATTTTTTATTATAAAATTCTATATCAATTATTAAGCACAGTTTTTGAGTTAGAACACATTAATTTCAACTTATTAATACTTAATTTAGTTTTTAAATTAAGTTTTTGTGTAAACAGTTTTTCTGAATTAACAACACGTTGACTGTATTACATAAAAGATTACTTTTCTAATCAATTTCCAACTAAACCAATTAATTTTAATAATGTTGCATCAATTGAACACAATATTGCTTTTTAATCATCGCTAAAATTACATATTTTCTAAACAATATTAATTAAAAAGATTTTTTTAAGAATAATATTTATGTGATTCTATTAATTGAAAATTTGGTAAAAACAGATGATTTTCTTAAATAAATATGGACTTGGTACTACATTTAAAATATTAATAATATCCAATAAGTAAAATATGTTAATTAATTTTTATTTTTGGATATTTGCGTAATTCCATTTAATATGCAAGTAGAAATAATCAAGTTTACTTAATTTAAAAATAGAAATATTATTATTGTAAATTAACTAAAGGATAAAAGCATAAAAGCTAAATAAAATAAATTCTCAACAAATGTATTAATAAAATTTTTTTATATTTAACAGTAATTAATTCAAAAATAATTCACAAATTATTTTCGTTAAAATTTTTATCAAATAAAAATTGTTTCAAATTTTTATCTATATTATCAAATATTATATTTATTAATATTTAATATTTTGTTTATTCAAAACAACTTGATAGATTTTTTAAATTTAAATTATATACTTTATTTTAAATTATTTTAATAATTAAATGTATAAAACTGATATTTTCATCTAATTATTGTAAAATTATATCTAAATTTATCCGAACATAACTGAACGCTAGAAATATCAAAATTTCTTGTATTCTTAGAACAAAATAATTATAATTATAATTATAGTTATTATTATTTTTTTTGCTTTCAATGAATTGTATTACTTACTCCGATTCGTATCTAATTGTGTGCCTCCGGTTTGATGTGGTAGTCGTCACAAAAGATAGTTTATATGTTAAGGATTAATGTAATATAAAAATTATTTTGAACTTGGCATAAATGATATGGTGATAATTTTTGTTTTGTAAAATTCTAAGATTTTATTGTTTTTAGTCAAATATTTTGCTTATTTTATTTTAGAAGTTATTTAGTTTAAATTAAAAACTATAAATTACTTAAAGATAAAACAATAAAAAAAATAAATAATTAATTAAATTTTTAAAAAAGCAAAAAAATCTTAAAATAATGCAAAACAATAATTGTCACCAAATCATCATTTATGTCAATTTGGAAAATTTTTTATATGACATTAATCCTTAAAAAACTATTTTTTGTGACAACTGCCACATCAAACCTGATGTTCACAGATAGCTGGAAATCCGAACTAATTAATTTTCTGAAAACTAAATTGTTAACAAATTTTTGCTTTATTATAAAAACTTTTGTGAAGAGTATCGCTAAATTCAAAGCCGTGTTCTTAGTCTTGATGTCAATTCCAGAAAATGCATTAACTATTAAATGAGATTATATGCTCTATATTAAGAGATTGTGTAAACGTTTGAATTGTTTTAACGTTTTATTGCACTTAATATAAGATAACAAGATCTGAATGTTAAGAACATCACTTCAGTTTATTTCATTTTATATTTTCTAAATTTAAATTTTAGTCTTTATTTTACATTTTATGGAAAACTTTAATCAAATAATTTTTAATTTAATTAATTAAAACTAATAATATGTAAAAATTAAGCAATTAATTAAATTTTAATAAACAAATATTAACTTGGTCTCTAGCACTTTATTCAATTTAATTTTAATCAAATGCAAAAGCAAAATATGTTAAGCTAAGTACAAATTTAATATAGATTGACACATTTTGTTGTTCGGATTAGAGAACAATTTTTGTTTTTTGCCTATTCTAACAAATTATTCATTTTATTCAAACAATTTTATTTTTATTATAAATTTAACTTTATAATTATTTTGTTTTTGTATATTTTAAATTATAATCTAAATTTAAATTATATTAAATAAAATTATGTTTTCTGTTCTTAAACCTATAATTTGATTAATTTAAAAATAATTTTAAATTTTAGATATTATATTAATCAATTCATTTTTAATTTGTTTATTTAATAATTTTTAATGTATTAGTTTATTAATAGATACAAAAATCTTTGGTTTTAATTTATACTGGTACATCTAAGTTAACATAAAATTAATCTAACTTTACATTAAATTTAATAATATTGAAATAGCAATTATTTGCAATCCGAACAATAAAATGTATCACAATTTATATTTTTATATTAATAAATTGTTAAATTAATAATTCAATTAAAACTCTTTTATTTATTCAATAAAAATTATTTTTTAAATATCAGTGAAAACTTATATCAATTTTAATAATTTATACAACAATTAAATGGATAATAAAATGGGATTTTTATACTTATATAACAATACAATACGAATGGAAGTATTGGTAAGTTTGTCTTTTTTAAAGATAAACGAAAACAGAGGAAATATAAACAAATTTTTATTTGTTTTCAACTATAAACAAGTAAATGAAAGACAAATAATTGATATTATTATTAATACTTAAATGAACTACAAATGACTAAACAATTTAATCAATTTTTTTTATATCAAACAATTGGGTTTTGTATGGATTCTTGTTTTTATTGACTTATTATTAATTTGTTGGTCTGTTTCGAATCAGTATTTACAGCACAAAAAACGCATCAAAAGAATGGATCAGATAATAGATGACTGTCTTCTCTGTTGAGTTTTTTAGGGCTAACTCGTCGACCCCTTCCTATACCCACATCATTAGATTGGGGCCAAATAGCACAACCACACGAACCCCGGATTGCTATCACTGACCATCCGATGTCTCCTCTGGTCGTAACCACTTTGCCATACGTCCAGATGTAGTTCTCACGACAACGAGAGTTCCAGTTCTGTGCAAATCGACAAATCATCAAATTTGATCACAACATCACTATATTTCAACATCCTAACATCTCAGCATCTCAATATACCAATATATCAATATTTTTATATTAAATATTTAATCAAGTGCTCATAATATATTCTTTTAATATATCAATGCTTTTATATATGAAGTAAAAAGAAAATCTTCTTTTCAATATACATTAGATTCATTTTTTGCAAACTTATTAAATATTTACTTTAGTTATAAACTCTTGTTAAGAAAAAGATCTAGTTCTATTTTCACATTGATATAGAATCTATATTAATATTATCCTCATAAATTCGAAAGTTTTTGAAAATTGCTTTTTTCAAACTTCAAAAATTATTTTCAAGATTTGTTTATTTATTATTATTTTTTCTTTAACGAAAGTTTTTGAACTTTGTCTATAATAAAGTTTTTAGATTAGAACCACATTTAGTCGTCAAAAACGTTATTATAAATTTATATTAGAATTGATTGAATATAAAATCTCAGAAGTTGGTTATAAAATCAAATTTTATAGCTTAACCTTGGCGAGAAAGTATATTTTGATAAATTTTTGATATTGTATTCATGACTTTATAAAGAAAATTTAACTTGATTCACAAAATTGATAAATAATAAATAAGCTTCCATTTCATTTTAACGAATAAATTATCTAAAAATTTTTATTAAGTAAATAAAAACTAAATATTTCAGTTAATATATTTAAATTGAGATAACATAAAATTAATTAATTGAAATTTATACAAAACAAAACATATTTTAATTAATTTATAATCAGTTGTCAAGAGTGGTTAAACTTAGTAAACAATATTGTCATACAAAGAACTGACTACTTAGTTGTTTAAGAAACAAACAAATTTGCTTAATTAGCAACCTAACCTCAATGTTATTTATGCTATTTTTAAATAATGTAAATTAAAATATATTTAGCTTTTTCTGTACTAAAAAATCATAAATATTTAATACAAATAACGATTATTTATATATAAAAAATTGTTTGCTTTTCATTTGCATGTATTAAATCTATTTAAAAAACATTTGCATTAATTATTTATAAATTAATGGAAAATAAATTTGAAATTTCTATTTATGTCATTTAATGAATTTGATGAATAAACTATAAACTAAATTAATATTCAACAAAATAATTGATTCAATTTAAACTCTATATAACTGTTTAATAAATTTGAAATGATTTTTAACAATTTAAATCACAAGCATAATTAAACTTTAATTTAAATTGTGTAACAATTCGTAAAGTTTTTCTAAAATAAAATGTTTTCAATTTCAGACTTTTAAATTAAACTCATTTTAAATTAAAATATGCTTAAAATATATGCTATTTACGAAATAAAGAGTAGTTAAAAAAATACTAACATACAGTTTGATTACAGCAGATAAAAGCTTTAAACAGTTGTTTTGCATAAATATTTGAAATATTTTCAAAACTTAATCTAAAAAATATTAAATTAGTTCAACGATCAAATTAATAAAGAATATTCTATATATAGATATTCTGTAAATATTGTAACTTTGGGTAACAAAACTGAGTTAACAATTGAATTGTTTCAAAGAATTTGATTATCAAGTCAAACATTTTACGTCTCAATAAAAGCATATGATCTAGAGTAAATATTTATTTTATTGATTGACTTTTATTCGAGTAATATTTAACAAGGTATACTTTTATATAATTATTAAAAGTTATTTTTATTTTTTAGTATTAATTATTGAAAAAAATTAATTAAAATAAAATACCTTTTTATCGATTCCAAGACATTGAGTATTGATGTGATTATAACTCTGACGAGAATTGGGATAATCTGAGCCATAAGTGTTATCGAGATTATAGGAGCAAAAGGTTTCGTAGAAGTACTGATTGATAACTGTGCCGTTAATTGGGATTCTCTGGACAATAGTGAGCCGATTGCCATAAGGGTCGAGAGCCTCGGGCCGGGCGACCCAATCGGAGACGGAGGAGCAGACGTCCTGAACCAGTTCGGTCATAGGCTTGCCGTCATAACTGGTTCTCCGTTTAGTTCTTCTCCCGCTTTGAATTCGGGGCAAATTGTTTGGCTTTTTGGACGAGAACTGGACCATTCCGGGCCGTATTGGCAGCTTCTTTGCCCACTCCTTGCCTATGGGCGGCTCTGACGCTAAACTGTGATTATTCTTATTCGCAAACAATGAGTTCACTTCGTAGTTGTCTTCAGCCGAGTCTTGAGAAAGAAGTGAATTATAGAATTCATTTGGTTTGCAAACCCTTATATAGCATATAATGAATTGTAAGACAATAGTCAAGTATATGTTCGACGCCTTTTGGAAAATTACTTTCTTTACTAAAAACTTCATATTATTTGAAATTTCAGACAAAGTCTCGATCGACAGAGAAGAGGAAAATCTTAAAAATTTCTTAAACTGTTCTCTTGTTTGGCATTCGAAACATTAAATTGTGAGAAGAGAGTGGAAGAGTGGAAGAGTGAAGAAAAGAATGAATTGGATTTATATCGGGTTATAGTCTATGCAATGAATCGCTGGTAAGTCGTGAAGAGTGTGTGCGAGAGATGGGATGGAATTGGAGGCAATACGCAGTCCATTGATAGGTATAGCCAAACAAAAGAGCAAAACAGGTAAAGATGTCTCGCAAATGACAACTGAGCCCTCACTACTCAATACTCAGTCCTGAGCGTAGGTGTCGTTAACATAACATAACTACTAAACTACTACTTGTAGTATGACATGACATGACTTCATGACTT
>JAQFXP010004172.1:0-11142 GCA_034693685.1 Belba bartosi
ATTCTGGAGAATTGCGATAACTATTCAATCGCCAAAAGTCTGTTTCCATTGTTCGATGAATTCAATTCATTATTATTCAACAAAATTCTAAATCAAAGCTATAATCGAGTAATGGATTCGAGAAATAGATTTATGAGTCGACAGACGGGTAGAGAACAGATGATTAAACTAAAGCAGACAATAGAACAGCAATTAATTGATAACAAACTCAGGAATAATATACAAATTTTATTTGAAACCAATATAAATGATATAATAGTTTGGGATTTAATGATTACAGCGATTAAGAGCTCAGAGTTTACTAAAATGAATGGACAAGTGTTTGAGAAGTTATCGAAAATGTTATCCGTTTTGGGACTGAATTTGACGCCAAATAAATGCAAAGAAGATATCAATTATTGGATTCAATACTGTTTTAATGTAAGAAAATGTAATTAAAAAATTGATTTTTTTAAATTTGCTTTAATTTGTTTACAGAATATCACATCTATTCTGCAGTCAATAGAAAAAGGCAATCGAATTATATTATATATAAATAAAATTTTGAACTTTAGTCTCAATACGTTCACTCATTTAAAGACTATTTGTACCGAAACTGGATTTTCGGTTCATATACTCGAGAAGATTGAGAGTAAACTAAGCTCTGATCAGAAATACCTAGACTTGGCTACCGGTGCTATCAAAGCATTGGATAAATGGTGTGCCGGTGTAACTTTGGAACGTATTTATGTGTAATTTAATATTTTATTTAAGTAATTAATTTTTAAATTTATTTAAGATTTTAATCTTAATTTAGATACGTTTGTCAGAACTCTAAACACGAAATAAATGACAAACTCAGACCTGAGCTTAAAATGGCGCTTACTTTAGGCCAATCCAGGGGTCATTTGGTCTATAAATGTATAAATTTCCGAAAAAATGAGTTCAAAAACCGTTTATACAAATTGGCCGATAATGTAGTCAATGGAAGCGCTGAGAAAGGACTTAGAAATCTAAATCAAGTATTGAATTCGAGTTTGTGTTGTGTTTTGATAATTATATTTATATTTAGTTATTTTCAATAGAGTTCTATCGAAACGCAAACAAAAACCAGTAATGAGTCGAATGAAGAAATACCTAATAATGAAATCATATCTATGGACGAGGTTTTAGAATTAGCTATCTGTGCCGTCAAAGCTCTGAATAAACCGAACGGCTCTTCTTGTAAAGCAATTTATGAGTAATTAGTTTTAATTAATTAATTTTTTGCCCAAATATTAAATTAATAAATATTTGAATATTTAGATACATTTCCAGTCATTCAAACGTTGAGCTCAATCTAAGAGAAGATAACTCTATATTCAAAGGCGCACTCAATCGGGGTGTGAGCACAGGTCGGCTCAAGTTTGTTGTGGTTCTCAACGGCAATGGCTTATATAAGTTGGCAAAGGAGTCAACCAAAGCACCGGTAGCTTCGAAATGCAACCATAAAAGTATTGAAGTCTCGAAAACAAAGTCTATGATAGGAACGGGAGAACAGGTATTGTTTGGTTTAACATGTTTAGTTTATATTTTTAAAACATAATTTTTATTAAAAACAATATTTGTTTTTGTGATAGACTTCTAGTTCTGATTCGAGTACTTCTTCGGCACTAATCCAGACATCGAATCGATTCGAGAATCAGAAGAAGCGGTCGATTGACGACTCGGACGAAGAGATTGAGATTACATTCGACTCCAAGAAAGACACGATTAAGAAGTTTAAGACTGATCTCTAATATAAGTTATAAAATACCGGTTATTTAGTCATATATTTCAATAATAAAGAATATTTTTTGTGATACTTACCGATCAATAATTTCGGTCGAAATGTGATTCAAATTTTATATTATATTTCAAATTAAGTTTAATTATTATAATAAGAATATATTTGTGATAAGAAATTATTTATAATTTAGCCCTAAATGTGATATAAATGTTAAATTATATTTCAAATAAAGATTTTAAATTAAGTTTTAATTAACACTTATCATATTTATCATAATAACTAACTTTTTAGATTAATCAATGTCCATGGTAATCTGGTAACAAGGTAAGTGTCGTACAAAAGACTCTTATAGTATAACTGTTCAAATGCTGTCCATTGAATCTTTGGTCTCTTCAAACACCGCCTTGTTAAAATTATTTTAATGTTAACCCTGCTCTTAATTTTAGGATACTAATTGTTAATTACATTATTTATGACTTAAGTTTAAATACTGTACTTACTTATGTTCCATGCATTATATTATTCTATTCATAAATGATGTTAAATAAACTAACAAGGATAAAGTTAATGGATTGACAAAAATTTTTTAATTACTTTCTATTAAATTTTAGAAATCGTAAAAATATGTGATCCTGACGCTACCTAATTGTCATGACAACCAAATATAAATAAATTAAATCTAATTAAGTAACTACGGAAACGCAGCATTGACAGAAAATATGTTTATCGATGATTAATGTTTAAAAGGTGTTTGAATGAGAGCTATTTTTCTAGACTTAAAGCTTAGGTCTGAATAAAAACTATTATTTAGTCAAAACTTTGAGGCAATCAATGAATGCATAGATTTGGCTAAAACTACAAATGCATTGAAAAAACCTTTGAAGTGAACACTGATTATCAGTAATATATAAAATGGTTAAAAGTTAGACAAAACTTATTATTTAAATAAAATTTTAGAATTTATATATTTGTTAAACTATTGATAATCATAAATTAAATATATACTATATTTTAATTAGCTAGCTAACTAGCATTTACTTAAGAATGTCCAATATATTAGTTATAAATTTAGAAATAAATGCAATTAAACCAAATAAATAATAAAATGTCAATTATCCATGCTATAATTCGCTAATTTTTCGGAAAAAAAATAATTTTATTTTTTAATTATGACTTAAATTTCAATTAATAATTAAATCAAATTATAGACATAAAAAATTAAAACATTTTTTGACAATAGCTTCGAAATGATATGAAAATCAGATTAAAATTAATTTTAAGCTTCAATTGAGGGATAAGTCGATTAAAATCAATGTTTGGCTATAATAACAAAGATTGCGATTATTTAACTATAACTTCAATTCATTCACTTTTAATCGTTTTCTTCTTAATCTTCTTCTTCTTCTTTACGTCTGGTTTGGAACCAATGACTGGTTTTACGTCTTCGATGTCCTCAGTCTTTATCTTCTTATTCTTCTTCTTCTTTGGACTTAAACTCTGTTTTTGTGGCGAAGAAGTACTCGAAGTCTATCACAAAAATTGATAATTTATTAGAAAAAGACTTTAATAAAACCCAATTAACTAATTAAAAGCATTCTATCAATGATTACCTGTTCTTCAGATTCGGTTTTTGGCGCTTTTTTCGGAATATTTTTCTTATTTTTATTCTTCCGTTTCTTTTTAATAGTAGACTTTTTACCTGTCGGTGCTTTCCCTACTTTGGGGACCAATTTAAACAAAGGAGAGTCATCTTCCTGACCCTCAGTACGTGTCAACCAGCCGTGCTTTACGGCCCGAGTTATTTGAGGTCTTAGCCGAAAGTCAATTGTCTTTCGCGCGACTCCGGGATTGAAATGCGAACAAATGTACCTAAAGTTGAAATTACACTCAATTAAAAAAAATACTAATAAATATAAATATATTACTCAAGAATCGCATCACTAGTCGAGCCGTTCGGTTCGTTCAACGCTTTAATAGCTTTCGCCAAATATTGGGAATTAGTTTTGATTCGCGTATTCGGAACGCCTTCATTGGCCCTATCTTTGACCGCTGTCTGAGCGGCCAGTCTTTCGAATGTCGTATTCGTCAGTTTGAATGCATTACAACCTCCCTGTGTCTCGAGTTTCTCTAATATACCCCTCTTTACAGCCCTATTGAGCGCTGTTTTCAGGTTTGAGTTAATGGCCTTTCGATCGAATTTGATGTTATTATTAGACAAAATGTGTCTAAAATTGTAATAAAAATCAATTAAAAAGTTGTAAAAAATGAAATAATTATTATATTACAGAAAAATTGCGTTACGAGTGGAGCCGTTCTTCTCATTCAGTTCTTTAATGGCATCGATAGCCATCTCGACGTACGACGGGTGCGGATACTCAGTCTTGGGTTTGTCCGCATCCGCACCGGTATCTCCATTAGTGGCCACAATACTTGGGCTCTCAGTTTGCAGTTCTGGCTCTGAATCGGAGTTTTGCTCCGATTTTACAGCAATTTGTTTAACTTTTAAGGCATTCTTTGCCTTCAAAACATTTTTATGTTTTCGTGATTTCGCTTTAGTCACACCTTTTGCTACTTTTTTCTCTAATTTTATGCCATTTTTGTTATCGCTTTTCTCAACTTTGATGTCCGAAATCTTAACCTTATGATTTCTCCTCATTTTCAATGTAATTTAAATCAAAAACACAATTAAATTCAATTAACAAACAAAACGCACATTTTTGTCACGTGTCTAACTTTACATAATTAAGACTTTAAATAAATAACGTAAACAAATATACAAAATATATTATATCTTTATGCAAACGTTATTTTATTTGCGTGATCCAATATTACTGGATTGCTTGATTGGATTAACAGTTTAATTACTAAATCTAAACTTTTTTGAATGTCTGAAAATTTGGATAGATTAATTTTTATTTTATTTTTTTTTAAATTAAATATTACAAGAAATATTTAAATGTAAAAATTTTACTTTAATTATTGTAACTTTACTACATAAATATTTTATAATCTTTTTCCCGTTAATTATTACAATATATAATTTGATCAATTAAAATTTTAAAAATAAATTTAAATTTTGTTTAAAAAACAAATAAAAAATATATTATAATGATTTACCTGAAATTAATTTTAAACTAGATTCTAATTATTGAAATCATTAACTAGGTTAAAATTTTTTTTTAAATAAACAGAAAACAAAATTTCACAAAGTTAGTTTTCCAAAATTCAAAAATACACTCGAATTCCGATTCTGTCCGCGTCTATTTCTGTCAATATTCCGATTCTATCCCTTAATTTCAAAAACCATAAACCATTTCATATTGACCTAATGTTAAACTAAGTCCATTTTTATCAATATTCCGTTTTTATCCTTCAATTTTAAAGCCATTTATATAAGAAATCAATACTATTTTTTAGTCCAATTTTGTCAATATTTTTTAAACTGTAAAAAGTTTTAAAAATTTATAGCAAAATCACATGTTTTTACATAAAATAATTCTCAAGCTCTTCAACATCTCTCTCAACTCCAGAACTATTTGTGGTAAAATAGAAACAATTTGTTTAATAATAATTTAGCAAAATTTCAACACTTTATTAGTAATAAATGAATACTGTAATCCTTCACAGTTTATAACATGTTCTTAAAAAGCGAGGTAAATTCAAATGATATTAAGTGGCACAAATTAATTAAATATAATTAATATAATTTATTATATAATATATTGATAAAGTAGTCTGTCTTAAAGTGTTTGACTTTGTCTAATTCAACGTCTTTGTTGTCATCTTCATCAATTAATCTAGAGTTTTTATCATATGTTTTAGCTTTATTTCTATTAAAATCTTTTAATTTTTTAAACATTTGATTCATATTTTAATAAATGCTATTTTCTTAATAATTTAACTATATTATTTTTATCAATAATTTATTATTTGAATTATTGTTTTAAAAGCTCTTTTTTAAAATTTTTTAATATCAATTAACTTTTCTATAGAACTTTCAAACAATAAATGAGTTATAATTCAGGAAAATCTTAATTACAAAATACGTTACTCTAATCAAATGTTTTCAATTTTGTG
Organism: Belba bartosi; assembly: GCA_034693685.1. Taxonomy (NCBI): domain Eukaryota; kingdom Metazoa; phylum Arthropoda; class Arachnida; order Sarcoptiformes; family Damaeidae; genus Belba; species Belba bartosi. The sequence continues at coordinate 5,825 of JAQFXP010004172.1, forward strand.
TTGTTCTAATATTTGGAATTTATAGTTTAGCATTATTTTTTAAAATTTTTTATATACCGGGGTATAAGAACATGTCCTGAACGGTGAGGGTTTACGGTAGTTATAATACATTTAAACAAGCAAAAATTGATAATTATTTTATGCATAAATGCATAATTACAGAGGGTCACAAATGAAGTAACGGGGCATTTTTAAAACTTAATTATTAGTTAAATAGTAAATTAATTTTATAATATTTTATATCAAATTAATTAAAACAGATCTCTCTATTGATATAAATAATTGTTTATAAGTAAACAAAAATGGGTAGACCTCCGACAGACCCGTATGTTGTCGGCCGTGTCCGAGCGCTTATTGACCTCAAGTATTCAGAGCGAATGATAATCAAAGAACTTAAAGCCATTAATATTAAAGTTTCAAAGGGTTTAATCAATAGAATTAAAAATATGAGCAAAAGAAGTCACCAAAGAAGGAAAATCATAGCCCGAATTACAACAGATTTTCAGCTCTAAATCAAATCAAAATTAAAAGATTGAAGAAAATGGCCGAAAATCCGAACCCACCAACTCAAGACCATATGACCAAAGTCTTAGGTTGTACTCAAAAGAATATCAACCATTATATACACAAAACTAATAATCTGAAGACAAAAAGAAAGAGTTTAGTTCACCGATTAAGTGAGAAAAACATTGAGACCCGTCGGCGAAGATCTCTGGCCTTATATAAAATGTTAAACAATCAGAAGTGGAAGAATATAATTACGACAGATGAGGCATGGTTTTATTTATCTAATTTTAATGGGAAAGGGCGTATTCATTACGTAAGTCGTGACCAAAAACACCCGAAACTTGAAAGAGCGGAGCGAAGAGAAGCGCATTCAAAAGGGTTTATGGTTTGGGCAGGAGTTTCGTTTAATGGCAAAACCAGTTTGCATTTCATCGAACCCGGCGCAAAAATTAATAGACAATATTATATAAATAACGTTTTGCGAAAATTTTTGGCTCGGGTTGCCCGGAAACTCTACCCGAACGGAGATTTTATATTTCACCAAGACTCCGCTCCATCTCACTCGGCATTGGACACCCGAAGGTTTATAGACCCGAATATGCGTTACATTCCCCCCGACAAATGGATCCCAAAAAGCCCCGACGCCGCCCCAATAGACTATTTTGTGTGGGGGTATCTTTAAAGGGTTCTCTGGAACAAAAGAGTTAAAGAGCACTTAAAACCGCCTGGAAGAATTTGCCACAAGAGCACATTAACAGTGCATTAGCGGCCTGGCCGAAGAGGGTTTATAATATTTATAGAAATGGGGGAAACATATTGAGTAAATTATATTGAGTAAATTTATTTGAAAATATTGTGCCATAAATAAATTATTAAATTTTAAAAATGCCCCGTTATTTGATTTGTTAACATGTAAAAGTATTGTATAATTTAAGACATATTTAATATTAAAGTTCATTTTTATCACAATTCCGTTTCTATAATATAATATAAATCACGTCTTATTGATTACAATTTTAACACACAGCTGGTTATTATTAATTCAAATACAAATTTATTTTAAAAATATTAAAATTTTATTAAAATTAATTTGCATTTTATATATGCTGTATATATTTTAATGAATTAATTTATTAATTAAAAACATTGTAAACGTTTAAAATGTTAATTTTAAAAATAAAATTTTTTATTTTAATATTTATACTTGCTTTTATTAAATGTAATAAGCAAGACAATTGTAGTTCAGTTTGTCAAAATATTAGAAGTTGCATAAAATTATGTGAAACACCAATTGATACTAAAACAACAAATGAAATATCACTAATTCATTGCGGATTATCTGTTTATAACAATTCGACTTTAAATAATAGAATACTTAATGGAAAAGATGCAAATAATTACTCATCACCCTGGATGGTTTCATTGCAATATAAAGATGATCAACCGGCTGGCCAAAGAGATCATTTCTGTGGCGGCGCTATACTTAACAATAAATTCATTATAACTGCCGCTCATTGTGTGTAAGTTAGGCTACAATTTATAAGAAAATAAGTTTAATTTTTTTTAATTTACACTTTTATTTTATTTTATTACAATTACATGTATTAATTGAAATAATGATTGGTTCAAATAGTATTGAGTACTTTTTGACTGTAAATGACCAAATTATTATTGAACCAAAAAAAATATTTATCCACCCAAAATATCAAAACAATCAAAAAATAGTAATATATGATGTTGCACTAATTGAAACAAAAACGCATATTAGATTTGAAATTTGGCCAGATAGATTTGTTGTAAACAGTATTTGTTTACCGCAAAATATATTTAAACCAAGAGGACTTGCTACAGTTACCGGTTGGGGTGATGACGATCCAAGATTTGATACAAATCCAGATTTATTGCAAACGACTAAACAAATGATATTAACAAATAAAGAATGTAATAAATTATTTAAAGAACAAAATCATGGCAGTTTTTCCAGAAATATTACTCAATTGGAATTATGTTTTTTAACAAACGCGCCACCTGGAAATCCTACATTTGCTGACATAAATGGATTACGTAATGGTAATAATTAAATTGTACATATTTTAAATGATATAAAACCTCATATAATATCAAATATCGTAAAATTAAATCGTTTTCGATATTACATTTTTCAATGTTACGATTTTCCATATTACAAAAATATCAAAATTCGTAATACAGTCAAGTCTCTATAAATTCACCTTCTATAATTAGTAATTACATTACACATTCTTACTAACTTCACACCAATCTCTGGCCTCATTTTGGGATCAATGTTAAAGAATAAGCCTAATTTCACATCTCTTTATTTTCACTTTCACACTAATATTGTAAAATAAATCATTTGATATAAATCCCTATATTTTCACAAAACGTGTTTGTTGTGTGCTTTTTAAAAAATTTGTTTCATTTTTTCAGCAAATTTTCAAAATATATATTTTAAAAAAAGGTTTATTTAAGACAAATGAAACCTCTACGTCAAATCAATTCAATTATAACTTAAAAACAATGTAATTGTAAAAAAATAAACTTTTATTTTAAATTATTTAAATAAAGTTTAATTTATTTATTTTTAAAATATCTCTAATTTCACATTCTATAAGTTCACATGCCTTTAAAGTCGGTCCCAACAGTGTGAATTTATAGAGACTTGAATGTATTGAAAATTGTAATATCAAAAATTGTAATATTAAAAATTATAATATTGAAAATTATAATATCAAAAATCACAATATCAAAAATTGCAATATTAAAAATTATAATATGAAAAATTTTAACATTAAAAATTGTAATATCGAAAACGATTCGAAATTACGATTTTCGATATTACAATAATTGATATTACAATTTTTGATTTTTGATATTACGAGTCTCAATTTTACTATTTTTACTTTTAAAGTTTTTACGTTTTCTGTGTTTCTAAAACATTTAATAATCCAAAGTTGCATCTTTAGTCATAATTTGGGGCAACCAGTTTATCGTTTTTTCTCATCGTTTTTTTCTAAGACATCTGATGGTAGAAAAAATGTAAATAAATTACGACTTGTATAAGCATATGGGGTTTTAAATTATAAAAAATTTATTTGACCTAAAAGTAAATTTTGTTTTTACAAATATTTTTAAGTCGAATTTTGTTAAGTCGAATATTTTTATATCGAATATTTTTAATTTGAATATTTTTAAGTCGAATATTTTAAGTCGAATTTTATTAAGTCGAATATTTTTAAGTCGAATTTTATTAAGTCAAATATATTTCAAGACTACAGATTTTGAATATGTAACTCGAATATGGAAGTTGAATATGGAACTTGTGGTTGGAAGTCTGGCACAAAACAAAATTCGACTTAAAAATATTTAACTTAACAAAATTCGACTTAATAAAATTTGACTTAACAATATTTGTAAAAACAAAATTCACTTTTAGCTCAAATATATTTTTTATAATTTAGAACTTAATATGAACGAAATTATACAAGTCGTAATTTATTTACATTTTTTCTACCATCAGATGTCTTAGAAAAAACGATGAGAAAAAACGATGAACTGGTTGCCCAGGTCATAACGTATGACTTTCGGCCAGAAATAACAAATTTCATTGTTTAAGCCGTAAACCTCAAATGTTTGTAATGATATTTTAAACAATCCTTCCAGTTTTGCATCCCTCAATATTATCCGGCTACTCCATGTTGGTTTTGCAATTATAAAAGAACAATAAAAACAGAAAACAATACCAAAACTACAATTTTATTAAAATAATACATTATAATGACTTTAGTTAATTTATAATAATTTAATTTATAATAATTATTTAGGTGACAGTGGTAGTCCATATTCGTATTTTATAAACAATCGAATGCATTTAGTGGGTGTTGCAAGCTGGATACCAAAAAACAAATTTAAAAATTTACCAGTGTGCGTTGCAGCTAATATTACTGAAGTGCTTGCTTGGATTAAAAGTTTAATTACGAAATGTAAATTTTTTTTAAATAAACGAAAATTTAAATAAATTAACTTTTATTTTATATTTTTTGAAAATTAAATATTTAAAAAACGCAATTACAGTCTATTCCGCTTAGTGTTAACCCTCTTATTGTGAATACCCGCTTATAGTGAACGATTAGCTAAAAACTAAGTTTAAATATATTATTAAATTTTGATCGTTTATAGTGAATCCCGTTTATAGTAAACAAATTTTACAGAACTGAGCTGTTTACTATATAAAGAATAGACTGTAATTAATATTTGAATTTTAATTATTATAACTTTAATACATAGTTTTGTAAAGTTTTTTTTATAGATAATTACCAGAATATAATTTGAGCAATTACAATTTAAAATTTAAATTAATATTTTATTTTTAAAAACAAATAAAATGAAACAAAAATTTAAATACAAAATCAATTATTGAACTGAAAGTAATGACAAAACTAGACTTGGATTTTGAAAATGTTTGACTTAATTGATGTATTTTCAAACTGGTTAAAATTTTCAAAAATATTTTTGATATTGTTGCATGCAACTTTATGAAAGAGAACACGGTAATTTTTATTGCAATTCAAAGAAATTTGTTAAATTGAATCAATTTTAGAGATTTCAAAAAATGAATTTATGAAAACTTTTATTTAAGTATTTTATTATTTGCGTCAATTGTATCGCAAATATAATCGTTATATTAATCACAAAATGACTTAAACTTCTTATTCATGTCTTTCTTGGAGTCGAACAGAATCTCAATCTCTTCGTCCGAGTCGTCAATCGACCGCTTCTTCTGATTCTCGAAT
>JAQFXP010004173.1:0-11141 GCA_034693685.1 Belba bartosi
GAAAACAAATATTATACAATAAATGTATACTAAAATAATTAATATTTTTCAACAAAATTATTTAAAATTATAAAAAATGCTGATTTCAATATTAACTTATTAAACTAGATCTAAATCGTGACTAATTTAGCTGGTCGTTTTTGTTTAAATTATTAATCGATTGTTCATCACTTGTCGGGAAATACATCTTTGAATACAAATATCTCGTCCTTAGACTTAATGAACTCAAATAAAGCGAATAATGACTGGATTTGTAGTACTCTTTCAAAGTCCTCTCAATCGCTTCGTTTAGACTTTTGTTTTGTTGATCCGATTCTAATAATTTGTCGATTTGTGTCGAATTGCACAGAATTTCTATTTTGTATTTGTCTAACATTTAATTTAATTATTTTCGGGTGTTTTGTCTAAAGTCAAGTCCAATAAAAGTAGTTTTAAAAACTTCTTAGTCCGGATCTTCCTAGAGATAGCGGTTATATTTCAAATCAGTTTTTATTTGTATTGAGTCCATAAGTGAATTAAATTGAGAAAAATCTGAATTAATTTTAATGTTATTAAACTATTCCACAATATCTTTTGAATCTGTACTTCTGATTTCATACAGATTTGAATCACTATTTTGCAGACAATTTATGAATTGATTTAATTTTATTTAATTTAAGTTTATATTCTGACCAATGCTTATGTTTTGAAAAATCAGTTCAGAATCGGTTTGCAATTCTTGTGCTAATTCTTGAAAGTCTTTTAGTTTAGAGACAATAACACTACCGATGAATAGAATTATTATCTTTTTTGCCAATTCTTTAGTAATAATGGCCTCTGAATACGCATTTCTATTCAATTCACTCACAGCTATTCGTATACCAGTTGTGACACAAATTTGATTGTTTTCAACAGATATTGTGTTTAGTATTCGCCGAAAATTTTCAAAATTATCAGTAAATGTCTGAACGATTTGCGGTCTTTTAGTTAAACACATAATCGATATCTTGTTTTTAATTTTAAGTTTAGTTTTATATAACAGACATATTCACTGATTCTTACCATTGACTTCAATCCAATGCAATTCCGGTTAGTATTATCCAAACAAACGACAACTCATTTCATATTTAACTATAATTTGTTTTATTTATTTAAAAAAAAATTTAATTATAATTTTTGATTATTTTTAATTTAAATAATTTTAATCTAATTACACATTTTAATAATAATAATACATAAATTAATAACTTTAATTTTATTATACTGTAGGTGCTCAAATGTTAACTTGCTCAAAATAATGTTGAAAATAATAGTAAATTTACTTACAGTTTTTGTTTATCATATAAAAATATTTTACAAATATTCGAGATTAAACAAAAGAATATAATTTCAAAAATTTCTTCTTTAACAACCAATAAATTAATTTAAAATTAAGAATTTAGTTGGATATTAAAGAATAAAATTATTTGAAATTTGTGTTTAATGATGAATTAAATTTCTGGACTTTATTTTTTAAAAATACACTTTATTTAATAAATACCAAATCGAAAATAAAATAATAACACGATTAAGCCAATAATATTTTTGAAAGTTGAACTAATTTAAATTTAGAAATTGATTATAAAAATTAACATACGCTTTGTTGCCATTAGTTTTATACATTTCCAATCTTGAAGTGCTTTTAATAATTAATGATTATTTAATCTACATTTTATTAAAACTTAATTTAATTTTTTGACAACTATTTACTGAATTGTTTATTTTCTTTATTATATATTTGCATTTCGTGCAAATTAATGTAATTTATAATAAATATAAAAAGTTTCGCTTATTATTTAAAATTGATATTGTTTAATATATGCTAATGATTAGTATTAATTACTTGTATAAAATAAAAATACTAATTAAATTAACAACTCGTATAAAATATAATATTGTATATTTAATAGAAATGCTACTTAAAGATTGGGTTAGACTTTTAAAATAAATAATTTTTATATAAAATACTTTAATAGTAATTATTAAAAATTAACATAACTTTCCCAATTTAAATTTTTAATAAATTAAATATATATATTAGTAAATCTATAATTCAATAACAAAAAAGTATGTTTAATTTTTAAAACCATTTTATATAAAAATAATTTTGGTTATAAAATTTTTTAGATTAAATTGATTTTTATATTAATCAAAATAATTTTAACTATCATTATTATTATTAACTTAAAAAAATAACTAATATATGTTTCAAATTTAACCAGAAATCGAGAAAGTCGGCCAACCCAGAGGGATTAAGAGAGGGATTTTTCCAAAATTTTGGCCGAAAACCTAGGAGGGGGATCAAGAAGGGAATTTTTTTTAAACGCTCAAAAAACCTATATATTTATAATAAAATTTTTCCTAATTTAACTGGATTTAAACTGAACTTGTAATGAAATAATGACTACGTAAAACTTTAAAGGCTAACATGTTAAATAGATATTAAAATAAAATAATAATAATTTTATACTTTCAAAATTTAGCTAGCCTTTCATATTAATAATTAGCTATAATTTGAACATATAATACAGTCCATCCCACTTATAGCTAACCCGCTTATAACGAATACTCGCATATAATGAACAATAGTTATGGTACGAAATAAAAATATATATTAAGTTATAGTCGTATTTAACGGTTATCCCGGTTATAACGAACAGATTTAGCAGAACCAAGCTGTTCGTTACAAGCAGGTTGGACTGTAATATTATTATTTAAAATTTTTTATTAAAATAACATTTAAAAAGCATGCCTTTAATCTTTTACATAGTTATTATTGGAAATATACATTTTTAATTTAAAATTGCAAAAAATTAGCTAATCAAATAATAATGGCAAATTTACATAACCGTAAAATAAATTGGCCCAGAGTGCTTAGATTTCTACTACATTGCTTTTGGGCACAACGATCTGTACTTAATTTATATTTAATTTATATATTAAACAAAATAATATTTATTCAAACAAGTTGTTACACTTTTAGATGTGGCATAAAAACTAAAATTTTATTGTTTTCTTATTAAATAAATTAAGCAAAATATTAATTTAACTAGTGAAAAACGTCCCCCCCCCCTCCTTTCTTCATCCCTTTTTTATTCAATTAATTTAATGACTGTTTTTAAGTTTAACTTAAATAATATTTTTATGTCATAATATATGATTCATAGATTATGATAGTATCGTTTGATTTTCAGCGTTAAAACATTGCGTCATTAGTTGAAATCAATATTCGATCGTTGGTTCACTTAAATAAATAAATAAATTTTGTCAAAATCTATATTAGTAATAAATATTTTTATTACTAAATATCAAATATCATTTATTTAATATAGAGTCAATGAGTTTAGATTAAAATTAGTACAAGTTATTCTTAAACATGCTTTTAAGTCAGAGATTAGCCAAAAATTCCCTTTCTGATTTTTAAAATTGGCATTTACCCCCCTAGCATTTGGTCCGAGGAAAGGTACCTCTCGATGCTTTGAGTTTTTTGACCAAAATTAGAAAATTTTTCCTAAAATTTTAAAACATTTAGGAAGAATTTCCCATTATAGCCAAAAAAACCCAAAAAATTTGCCGGCAAGCAAAAAGTCGAGGTGACACAAATCAAGGAGGATAAATTTCAATTTTAAAAATTAGGGAGATTTTTAGCTAATCCTTCCTTCACAATTCCTGTACATAAGTAATGTATTTTATTAATTGATAATCAATGATAAAATATATAAATAGTTAAATTGAGCGCTAATTTAACAATATATTGATATAAGTTAAATTCAGATTTATTAGTCAAAGGGGCAGATACTCTGACTGTTTGATTTACTCTGACATTAATATGTATTGATTAAAATTTTTTGAAAAATCAATTGAATAATTGAAATAAAAAATAATGAAAATAATTATTAAATTTATAATTAAATTCAAATAAATACTTAATTTTTACATTTAGTATAAACTTAATAAATAAAATCTTTTGACTTTCATTAAACTTATGGTCCATTTGAGTGATCTTTGCTAACAATTCTGATATTTAAGACTTTTTTGTTCGAACAGAATTGGGTCAATCAATCAAATTAAAGATATTCTCTTCGATATTCATCGCAATCGCGTACTTAATATCAATAACTCTTTTCTCTAATGTCTTGTAAGCTCTTCGCAAATAACAATACATTTATCAATAAAACCCAAGTATTTTACTTCAGTTCTTATCAAACTTTGTTTGTTAACTGTATTTAATATTGAAATCATACTCTTATTCAAAATATTTGGCCAAAGATTGTCGATCTGTTATCGCAAAGCACTCTCTTTGACATCAAACTCATTCTTATCTTATAATTGCTGAGATGTCTATTATTTCAAAGAGTGATTTTAGAGCTCTTTAATTGTCTTAAGAGATATGCGGCCAAAATCATAAGTCATAACCATTTGTTTGACGATATTTCAGTCATAATTATCTTCGACTTGTATTTGTGGATCAGTATATTTGGCACTAATTTCATCGTTTATTTAGGTTTTTCGATAAGACATTCGAATTAATTATAAATTGATATTCATTTTGAGTTAAATGTTGTTTATCGACAGTTTTTATTAATTATTAAAAGCCCTGAATATATCAAAAATTCGTATTTTTGTTTCTATTAATGCGTATAATCTCGATATCAAATCAACTAATTTGACCCTAAGTTTGCTCTTATTAAAAGTCAATTAAATACTCTTTAAAATTGGAAATAAACTTATTTTTTCATAAATTAGAAAAATAGTGTCTTATTACTAGAGGGGGAACATCTCAGGAGAGGGGGTTCGGCAGAGGGGGAAACATCTCATAGTTCAAAAGAGTTGATTAACACTTTAACTGTTTACTAAACATATAAATATAATACAATATATCTGCAATGTCTAAAAACTGACTTTGATGGACATTGCATATATATTGTTTTTGTATGTTTAGCAAATGGAATAAAAGTTACCAAACATTTTAATTTCTTATTATTTTGTCCATCTCTGTTATTCGTCAATTGAATGCAAAGTCAAACTTTAGTTCAATTTATTATTATTTTAAAATAAAACAAAACAAAAATTTGACCAAAATTTCAATAAATATGCCAGACTTAATTTAATATTTTACGCATAAAAATAGCAAGCATATTATAATTGTATTTTAAACTAAAATGCTTCCCGTTTGTAATTTACAGCTTTTAACAATGTTTAATTTTATTTTTTAAATGACATTTAAATTACATTGTATTTTGTTTTGCTGTTATAATAACGATTAAAATTTGAAAATTATTTAAAAACTAAATTGCATTTTAACAAATTTAATAACTTAAACAATTGAAACTTGTTTTATTTTTATTTCTTCGTTTTTTCACTTCATTAGAGCGCTTCCAATCAAATGAAAGTAAAATAATTATTTAGATTTCGATTTTTGTTAAATTAGCGCCAATTGATTGACAGTTTGATGTTAAATGGTTCGTATTATTGGAAATGACGTCAAGCTATTAATAAGCTTAAAAGCCACATTTTAATTTATTTTTATTAATAAGCTATTTTTATGATAGCAGTTTGCCAAGGTTTAATATATAATCTACTTTGCTTCTTTTATTTAGCATTAATTTGCAATTAATTATATTTAATAAAAAGTGTTTAAAAAATAACGATTTGCATGATGATCTAAGTAGTTTAGATTTTGTTTGAAATTTATGGGCCGAGGCAAACAACAATTGCAATTTGTAAGTTTTTAAATTAGTTTGCTATTATTTAGGATAATTTAATTTAAATGTATGTGTTATAATTTTGGCACCAGAACAAAACGTTTTGATTTATTAGACATTTTTGTTGTTTCCGTTAAATATTTTTTTATCTAATCAAGGATTTAAATTAAAAATAATTTTTAAAATTTTTTGATTAAACTAAATATAAACTTTATATCTAAGCATAAATTAGGGCTTCAGTTAATTTAAATAAAAGACTGCATTTAATCAATTGAGTCGAGTCTAATAAAACTAATTATTCTAATTTTGAACAATAAGGAAGAATAGGAATAGGAAAGACAAACAAAAATAATTAAAATAAATTTGATTTGAAATTGAGGTTTTCAAAGATGTGGTAATCAATGATAAAATTATTTTTATTTTTATTACTTCCATCAAGATGCAATTGAAATGAATTGTATTGTATTTGAATTTTTAATTTTATTTTCGACCTAAAAATCACAAAATTAATATTCAATACATACTTAAAGTTTAAATCAATTAAAAAAAATTATTTTTTATTGTATTGACACAAAATAATAATTCAATATTAGAATAATTGCACAAAATATAAGTTAAACTTATTTACAAAAAAAAAGAAGTTTTCCGATCAATACAAAACTTGTTTTAAAAATAAAAATTATTTTTATAAAATATTAAATGCCTGAACACATGTAATGCGATTTTTAAAAATAAATTTCATCTCAATAGATAAAAGTTATACTTAAAAGATAGTGAATATAAATATTGGTTAAACTCTCTGTTTATTTTCGAAAACATAGAAATAATTGCGAATTTATTTTAAAACTATAATTACATTTAAAGCCTATTACAGGTTTCTCCACAAAATGTATGTTAACTTACGTATGCAAACCTGTCGGCGCTCTACTAACAGCAAAAAAAACATAATTTTTCTCAAAGACTCACTAATTCTCTCTCGACTGCACGACTCATAGCATAAAGTTATTTGAAATTTGTTTTTATTATATTTTTTTGCTTTTCTTGAAGTGCATTCACTTTTTTACTCTTTTCTCTGTCTTTCGGATTCATTAGTTTTATAAACATAACTATAACTGTGTTTTCGCTCTTAATTGACGCTAAACTTTAAGCGATTTTTAAGGCTTTGAAAAGTGATTAACCGAAAAAAATTGTTTTTATTTTCCGTTTAAGCAAATTGTTGTGAATATAAAATGTTTGAGAATTTAGTAAAAATTCTGATTTGTTTTGGTTTTGGCTTTTGATTTAGTTAAAAATATTTACTCTAATGTATTAATAGTTATGTTATAAAAGCGAACAAATTGTGTATTTAGAGCACTGGTAATATAGATAATAAAATATACAATTTTTAAGTGTTGTGTAAATTTATCAAGTTTATTGCATTGATAAACACCGCCAGAAACAATTATTCAACTAACACAATTAAATATTTAAATAAAAATAGCTTTTGTGTTGTAAATTTTAAAGTGATAAATTCAAAACATCAGAAAATTCATGTGAATTTATACTATGGATAAAAACTATCTTGTCATTGAAAGTGATATAAACTGAAAAAGATAAAAAATTGCGTTTTTTGTGTATTTAAAAAAAGCTGAAAGTGATATAATGTGAATAAATAAATGTCTTTTATAAACATTTTCAACAATCAGTTCATGAATTAGAAGTTTGAATAAACATTAAGTTTAATGTTTGCCGTTTAATCTTAATCTCGCATGATAGTTAAATTTCGATATTAAGTAGTTGATAGGAAGTAATGAGTAAAATATAAGTAAATTCATTTATAAAGTATTTTTTGAGAATTACAACATATTTTTCAAGTGTTTATGTTTTAAGAATATCATATAAATTGTTTGAAGTGTAGAATTTAAAATAAATTACCGAAAAAGTGATGTCTAATCAAGAATCTAATGATTGAAGTGTCAGCTTACAAGTATTGACTTCTTAATTAAAACCATATTTTTATAAATATAATTTGAAATCAATTTTATAAAAGTCTTATCTAAACGAAAAGCCTCTTTTCAGCAATGATTTCGAGATTTGTTTTCAGTTTAATCATAACTACTTTTATAGTGACTGCGACTTCAGTTGATTTGTTTAACGAGACAACATCTCATCCATTAATTAGTAAATTATATTTGAATTTTGATTTCAATCAGAAAAATATCAGTAAATCGGAGACAAAGTTCAGTGAATTAGTGTTTGTAAAAAGTGAATTCACTTTCGCCGATATAATGAATAATTTCAATACAAATGGATTGTATTTTTTGGATGAACTGACGGAAAAGTATTCATCGCTAGTGAACAACAATAAACTACATGTTTGGCTGCTGTCAGTGCTATCTTCCTGTGCTATTGGGGTCAGCTCTATGTTCCCACTTTTGCTAATCTCGTTCTCAAACAAGAATTGTCTGATAAATAGCGACTCTTCTTCGAAAACTTTGCTTAAATATGTGCTAAGCTTTGCCGTCGGGAGCCTTCTCGGCGATGTGTTCCTTCATCTGCTGCCCGAGGCGTCGGATCTGCTTTTCAAGGCTGGTCTGAGTGCGCGCAACGTTCAGCTCTATCTCGGCTTTTGGACATTAGCCGGTGTTTTGTGTTTTGCTTTCGCTCAAACATTCTTTAGTCATATTAGTTGTGATAATAATGAAGATGTCGTTCAGACTAACAATCAATTAGTGAACGGCTGTTCCACTAATGGCAATGTCTGCAATGCCAACCACTCTAAGAGTAGGTCAACCAATGCTAACATTAGTAACGGTCTGCCGAGCAATGGATACGTCAAAAAAAGTGGTAATAATTACAATTTTACGATAAAACTAATGCAAATACTAAATAATCGATTTATAAGATTCACTTTAGTGTCACTTTTCTTATTAGAAGAATTATAGTTTGTTTATTTAAATTAGAGCTCTAATTAATTATAAATTTTTATTAAATAACTTTATTAACCAATTTTTAATTTAGATAAATTAGATTAAACGCATTTAATTAAAATAAATAATTAAATTTAGAAAAGATTTTAATACAGTTTTAGATAAACAATAATTTGAATAAAATTTATGCTTATTTTTAGCTTCAAATGATGTACCAAAGAGTGGTCTCTCGACGGCTCCTAAGTTTAATATAACCGGTTATCTGAACCTATTGGCCAACTGTTTGGATAACCTGACACACGGCCTGGCAGTCGGGGCCAGTTTTCTGGTCAGCATTAAAATCGGTTTATTGACATCGTTTGCAATTGTGATTCACGAGATTCCTCACGAAATCGCAGACTTCGCTATACTTATTAAATCCGGTTTTACTAAATGGCAAGCAGTCAGAGCTCAGGCATCGATAGCTGGCGTTACAGTATTGGGTGCATTAATCATATTGTTTGCCGATTCGGCCGAAATAGTTGGCGTCAAAACCGCTTGGATTCTGCCCTTTACTTCCGGTGGCTTTTTGCACATTTCTTTAGTCAGTATTTTACCCGAACTGTTGGCCGAACCCGACTTCGGCCAAACTCTCAAACAGTCACTTCTCATCTGTGCCGGTGTTTCAGTTATGGCAGTCGTTAATCTGATTGCTGAATAAATTTAGTCTTTTTTCTAATAATTATATTTATATTCCTTTTTAGATAATCTATTAATCAATTGATTTGTAAATAAATAGTTTTCAATTGCAAACTAATAGTTTTGATTCAATTAATTTTTTAATATCATATATTTAATTAATTTTAAAAACGTTTTTAGTATCTATTTTCGCATTACGTGACTTCAATCATGTCTTTTCTTCGCAAACATTAAGTAATTAAATTATTTTGATTTTTAATTCAATCGACAGTTCATTGAACGCCAATTGTTTATATTCAGACAAATGATAGACTTAGTGATATATACAGACTAGTAATAGGTTTTCTTTGATTAACTTGTTCATTTTGTTTTTGTATACAGTACAACTTAATTTAAACATTAAAATTTACTATAGTTTGAAAAATTCAAAAAATTTTAACGATTGCTCTATTTATATATTAAATTAATACAAAAATAGCTCTAAATTTATTTTCTTAGATTAATCTAGATATATTTTAATTGTATTTAAAAATAAATTTTTTATATTAATATAAACGTCAAATAGTTTCAAGTAATTATTTAGCTTGCAATTTATATAATTAACTAAAATTAAATAAATTAAACACAAATTGTTAAATTATTTCTAAATATAATTTATAATTTATTTTGAAAAATTAAATAAATTAAATGTAATGGTTCTAATTTGGTAATTTTTCGAATAAATTTAAAAAAATTATAATTATTTAAAAATTTATTGTGACATTTTCATTATATACTGAGTAATAAAAAAATGTATAAATCTTGGTTTGATATTTTGTCAATAATATTTTAAAATACAAATTAAGTTTTAAATTGACACGTTTTATCAAAATAATTATTGATTAAAATTATCATTTAAATTTTTGTTGAGTTTTAAGACATTTAGCTTTTACAAGCTAGTAATTTAATTGAACTTAAAACATATTTTGGAAAAAAAATTATTTTACTATTATATAAATTAAAATAAGAATAAAATATACTTTAAAAAATCAAATATTGATACATTTTTATTGCTAAATTATATTTGTGTTAAATTAATATAATTAATGTTCTATAAATAATTATCAAAATTTTATCTCAATTAATAATAATAATAATTTAATTAATAGTTTGTGATATATATTCAAAAATCTAGTTATCACTTTACTTGTTAACTATTAATTTTTAAAAATTATTTAACTCACGTTTTTCTTAAAAAAAAGTATTAAAATACTAAAAATTGTGTCAAAATAACTAAAAAATTCTTATTCAACAAAATAAAATTTAATGATAAAAATATTGATGATTTTTTAGTGAACTATAATTCATATGAACCGTATTATAATGAACTTCAAAAATATAATTTGCAGATTAGAAATACCTTGAACTTTTTTTTATTTATCTGCAAAAATTAGTGAAAATATTTTTAACTGTAACTATAGTTCAATGCTCTTATTAAATGCGGTTCAATATGCTGTTAATATTAATAGAATAAAATTATCTTTCACCGTTATTATATTTATATGCGTTTGCAAAACAATTTAACAAAACTATTCAAAACAATAATAAAGTATACCTTTGTATTTCGAGTTTTTATAAATAAACTGAACATTTCTAAATATACAGCCGTCGCCAAAATTAACTCCCAAGCCTAAACGCAATTTATTCAAATGTGTTTGGTCATATTAAGTTGAAATTTTTTTTACAACTATGGAATTATGATAAGCACAAAACACAAAAAGGAATTTTAAAAATTTTAACTTGGTCTTTTATGACACACCAAAATTTGTACAGAAAAATTTACCATGGTTAT